>PQWD01005779.1:0-32402 GCA_019425675.1 Leucinodes orbonalis
CAAGTGACCATCAGGTGACTAAAGCGTTAAGGTAACCTGAACGCCTGATGGTTCAGGCTATAACGGCATACTGCAGGGCACCCGCAGTTTTCCCGCAGATCATAGCTACGGGAAGATTGGGCCTTAACTAACCACGCGGGTCCGATGGGGGTTCGTAGGTGTAAACGACTACGATTTTATGATGGAAGCCTGGGCCGATGGTTTAACGTGCCCTCCAATACAAGACGCAGGCGAGCGTTCCATTCTTACGTGGTCGAAAATCCACGTTCCGCACAGCAATAAATTTTTTTTATATAAAAACATAGTGTTCATAAATGTCACATTGAAGTAATTTTTTAATTATATTTATTGATAGATAATAATAATATAATAATAATAAAATCATTTTATTGCTCATCTTGACATACGATACAATAACAAAAACAAACATATTACAAAACATGATTAAAATATAAACATACATAAAAAAAGAAATTGCAATTTGATGGCTGAGCAAAAGGGGATGACTCAGCTTGAACTGACGCAAGACAGCGGTCCTACGCAGCGCTGATTTTCAGCCGCCCCATTACAGATACAGTCGAATTAATCATTTTAACTACCTTTAAGTTGCTGTTGAGAGCTTAGACACGCCGAGATTTCTTTTAAATAAAAATATTTTGATTTATTTTTAAATAATTTGCTTTCCCTGCATTTTACTCCATGAAACATTTAATTTAATTTATTGTTATAGCAGTAGGTGACAGGATTGTTCTGAAATTTTATCATCAAATCTTGATGTTATTGTAAAGATCTTTTGCTACTACATTAACAAAGTATTGATATTTATGTTCGCATTATGGTCGTAATCCTACGACAAAGGCTTTTGTTTCTTATAGAATATTCGTTCAAACGTATTGTTGTTACATTGGGCGCTATTTTCTTGGTGGCCAAGTCATCATGATGTTTATGGTGAGAGTTTGGTTGTTTTGAGATGTAATTAAGTCACGTTTTGTTTACAATCGAAATTATTACTCGGTGAGATGTTTCATAGTATTATTTTGCTTTTTTAAACAAGCCTTATGTTAAATATGCAACCTTTTTTATGACAGTCCTTGTCATATGTAAAAAGAATATATTATTAATTGATTGTTTTATGTTTGTTCTCTTCTCTTTTACATTTGTAAATGGCAGACGTGTTTTCTTCTTTTAATATATTATTTTAATTTACCAAGAGTTGTTTCGCTGTATAAGTCGAGTATTCTTTATCTCCACATATTTTCTATGGTCCTTCGAGCCTTCGGAAGAGTTAATTATATTTTAACGGAATGGCGCAATCAGGAGAGAATTTCGACGACGCCACAAGCGATGTTTCTCAGGTAAAGCAAATATTTATAGAGAAAAGGAGATGTATCAAAGGCCAAATTACGCTTGTGGAGAATGAGCTTGGGGTCATCACCAATGTTACATCTTCCGCCGCCCTAGATATTGCTGACAAAAGGCTACGTACCCTTCTCTCAGAACTAGAGGATGTAAACATGAACTTAGAATCTTTAGATTTCACTGAGAGCGCTGAGGGTATGTTAGTGGAATCTAAGTGCTACAGGCTTACTTATGTAGAATTAAACACAATATTTGTGGAGGAGGTACTGCGAGACTCATGTATAGGGGGCTCACAGACTATTGCCGCATTACATGAGTGCGAATCAAGACACAATAAGTGATGATGTTTTTGTGAAAATATCGTACCTACAATGCTACTTGTACATTCACTCTTTAAAAATAATTTTAGTTTAAGCATAATCTGGATGTAATCAAGAAATTTTATATAATACTCATACATCCAACAGTAATTGCTTCTTACAACATCGAAATAAAACTGTCCGTACAATTTATTAACATATAACTTAAATATTTTTTCATTACATAGGATAGACAAATAACATGCACTTTTTAAGCACGTAACATGTTGGCCTTCTAGGGACAATTCGCCACATGATATCCAACCGAATGCAGTATTGAAAAATGTAGGCATATTAGGACCTAGTTCTAATTTACCGTCCCTAGTACATTTTGCAAAGCACGAAACACCAAGTATCATATCGATCTCATTAAAGACGTTGAAATCAGGGTCGGCTAAAGGCACATGAATAAGAGATGGTAAAGTATTTTTGGATACAATTACAGGGGGGGTTACATACCATAGCCGCATTACATGACTGCGAATCAAGATGTAATAAGCTATCACGTTGTTGTATAGTCTTGGCATTTGCTACTACTTCTTCACAACATGACACATCTAATGCGTGGCAGCGCTTGTTGAAACTTGAATCACTCGCTTCTGAAGCTGAAGAAAGCCTTAAGGCTGTACTCTGCTCACGTATTCGAATACGAAGCCTGTAGCACTTAGATTCCACTAACATGCCCTCAGCGCTCTCAGTCAAATCTAAAGATTCTAAGTTCATGTTTACATCCTCTAGTTCTGAGAGAAGGGTACGTAGCCTTTTGTCAGCAATATCTAGGGCGGCGGAAGATGTAACATTGGTGATGTCCCCAAGCTCATTCTCCACAAGCGTAATTTGGCCTTTGATACATCTCCTTTTCTCTATAAATATTTGCTTTACCTGAGAAACATCGCTTGTGGCGTCGTCGAAATTCCTTCCTGATTGCGCCATTCCGTTAAAATATTATTAACTCTTCCGAAGGCTCGAAGGACCATAGAAAATATGTGGAGATAAAGAATACTAGACTTATGCAGCGAAACAACCCTTGGTAAAATAAAATAATATATTAAAAGAAGAAAACACGTCTGCCATTTACAATAGTGAAAGAGAAGAGAAAAAACATAAAACAATCAATTAATAATATTCTTTTTACATTTGACATGACTTCTAAGAAATGAGGTTGCATATTAACCATATATTAATTTCGTTTGGGTAAATGTAAATCATATGCATGTTTTTAGATATTTTAATATGTTGGAATTTATTTAAGCTTAACAAATTTAAGAAAAATAATTGCAACTGTTGCCCTTATAAAAATATTCTCAATATACAAATTAAATTTGTTGTAATTTATATAACGGTATAAAAACATGCGCGAATAAATTACATGATATTATTTATGGAGTAGGTTTGAATATTATATAGTGTTGAGAATATTCATATGCGGATTGCGGATCTGGAAACAAGAATAAAGAAATACGAGTTAAACGGCCTAGCCGTAAGCTTCATTCGTTCCATGCTTAGGAGGGCCTCTTTTTAGAGTTTCGTAGCCAAATGGCAAAAAACGAAATCCTTATAAATCCGTCATGTCTAACGGACAAAATGTTATGTCATAAATATAACAAACGGCTTGGCCATTTTTTGGTTGATATTTCTTCATGATTGGGAATCTAGTTAGCTTATTGATTATTTAAGTATGTTAAATAATATGACTGTCCCGTCAAATGAAAACATACAAAGTGCTCGTATTAAAAAAAGGAACGAAAATGTGACAAATCCCAGTTCCTCGTTATCGTACTACAAACCAATCCCAATTAAACATAAACATACACGAGTCTGGAGTTAACAAATCAGTGAAGTACGTACTAATCTCTTAGTGGGCGAGAAAGTCGTTAAATGGAGCTCAGAATTGCACATAACAAGTTAATATATTATAGCGCATCTTACGAGTACAGTTTTATGTGGAATCCAGAGAGTGTTCTGGTTATATGGTACTTTGTACTTTTGAGTGCTACGAAACGTTTTATAACTTCAGTCTAGATCTTTTCATTGCTTACGACCAATGAATTTGTCGATGTTGGGGAATCGGTAGTTGAATTCACTGGTAATATATTTATTTTTAATCAAATAGTGCAGCTATAGATAGTTTTAATTTTGAGTGCAAGTTTATTAAGGTATCCAAGTCGGCTGGATAGCAAAAAGCCAGGCTTACATTTTGACCACAATGTCTGAAGACAAAGTTATTACTTCTTAGATCAGTGCATCCTGTAAGAAGGTACCTATTTGGACACGTTTGGACATTTCGGGTAATTTTAGAGGTCTCTGATGCATACATAATTTATAAAAAATGGCTTGATGTTTTTTGTGTTACCTGCTTTTTGAGTTGAAAGTTTTATAAATCAGTAAGGTTTTCAAATTTGACCAACCGGATAACTGGGATGGCATAATTATATCATCAGGTTCTTTGAAGCTCGAGAACAAAGTATCGGGAGAGGCGCGTGGGACAGCCACTTACTAGAAGGTAAGATAACCTTAAGATCTTTGGATACATTACTAAGACGTATGAACGTTATTAATTAAGGGGGGTATTGCCTGAAGACGATAATATTGTTGATGATTTCTAGTTTAGTACAAAGTGCTTTTTTACAATTTCGTCTGCTTGTTAATCTATTTTTCATGTAACTTAATACTAAGGTAAACAAGCGACTTTTAGTTGATATAAGATTCCGTCACTAAAATGCCAAGAAAGCCATATTTTTATGACCGAATATTAAAGGCATTGCACTCCGCCCAAATACTTCTGAAAAATAGAAGCTTGTTAAAACCAGCAGTCATAAAAACGCTTTTACAAAATTTCGCTTTACTGTAGCTTCTGTTGCTATTTTTATACTTAAGATATTAGTTTCTGTTCTTTTTTTAAACAACTTAAACCATGTTAAATGTATATTATAAAAATATAATGGTTTATTGTTCATTTCGTCAGGTTTTATAAATTTCGGGAATTCTTGTACGAGTGTACTCTATGTACTACGTCCTTTAAGTTTTCGCAATTCATCATCATTATCGTCTTTGTACTATTGTCAATATGTCAACTGCTGAACGAATACCTCCACTGATGATTACCACGCGGACCGGTCCCTAGCAGTTAACATCCATCTGCTAACCGCCACCTTAACCGGGTCGGCCTACACATTTTTTTTCCCGATACATGGACGCTATTCGAGAACCTTTCAATCCTATCGGCCAACGGTTTTACGCACTGTATGCCCTGCCCACTGTCACTTCAACTTCACTTGCTAATCCTTTGTGATTCGCAGACAATAAATGATAAGACATTTTACAATTAATTGCGTTAAAATTTAAGTAATTTACTATTTATTTGTCCCACTCAATGTATTGGAATCTGTTCAGTAACTTTAGTCACGGGCAGACAGTATATAAGTTCCCAATACTTTATATTTGTTTGAAAATAGTATGAAACGACATGTTTAACTAACTCACGTAAAATGTAGCTAAACATTGTAATGAGATTTTCGTAGCATTAGCCGTTTGTATGTTATCGCGTGAAGAATAATAGAAAGTCTTTTGATATTGCTCGTGCATCAATCGGATTCAAACAAGTATTTTTTATTATGTATGTATTGCGAGTTGATGCTAGTACAGTATATATGCTGCCTCTATTACTTTTCAGACTAGAATACACATATGTACTAAAATTCTAACCGTTATACGATAAAATAGCAGTAATTACCTAATATTTTCTCTGAAGCATGACCGCTATCATTTTAATTATACGACTACTTTGATCTATGCGTGTTACAGTCTAGACTGTGATTAACTCTGAATGGAAGACGGCAATCAAAGTTTATTGTCGATTTTAATTATAACATAGACACATTTGAATATTCAAAAAATATGTAACATAAATGAGTCCAACACCTTATTTACAACATTTGATAGCATCTGTAAACATACATTTACTTATTAAAAGAAAAACGACGGCTTTATGTACTTCTTTAATTAATATTTATTTTGTTACACTGACAAAGGGAAGTTAAATTTAATCATAAGAACAAAGTCAAATTAATGAGCTAAATAATCTAACAAAATGTGTAAGGTAATAATTATAAATATGTTAGTTTACTAAGTAATCTTTAAGAATTGCTTAGGACTTTATTAAATTTAATGGTGTCATCTTTTAAAATAAATTTGAAAGTGAAGATTTTAATTAAAACACTCACCATAGCTCCTGGATCTCTTCTTAATATTTGTTAAAATGTGAAAAAGTTTTTGTAAAAAGCATTCACGTATTTCGCTTTGTAAAATAGCTCTATACCCAATAAAAAAAATATTTACACTATATACAATATTTTGGTGTTTTGTTTCTGACAATTATAACGAATATAAAAGTTACATAGGTTATCTAAATTCTTCGTAATATATATTATTGTTCCTTTACACTATGTCCAATACTTTGACTTTCAACAGTACCTTATATAAAATATACACTCCACAATAACATTGTTTACCATAAAAATAAATTATTCTGTAAAACAATGCAAGAACTATGTACGAAAAATTCTGATAACACGACAAACAGTGAGTCTATCAATTTTTCCAATGTGCATTGTTTTGGGAATGGGATTCGTTGTTCTTTCTACTTTCGTTATCTCACGCTTTTTTCTACGAATTCGCGAGTTCAGTAATAGTTGAGGTTATTCGTTGTGTACGGCACGTCACTTTCGTTCTAGTAAACATGGCAGCGGTGGCAACAGATGACAGGGCGCGGGCGGGCGAGCCTGCGCCTCACGGCTCCGTTCATCTCATCTCGCGGTCTGTACGAATGCTCTGCCAAAATGTGGCGATCTCAACCTTCAAACGTCGGCGGCGCCACTGAGCGTGTGGGCCCTGCCGACAAAGTTATACCCGAATTGCGAACGCTTTCACTCCAATCGGCAAAGCAGCCCTAGTGTGAGGGAGAAGGCGAACCTTGGTGTAGATCGATTGGCTGATGAAAAGGGGCGGGGGCCGAGCACGTGGTCGTGTCTGTTGTCACCGTGAGTAGCCGTATAGTTGAGGAGTTTATTGTTGAAAATGCGTTTTTCGTCCGAGTCGCTGACGCCCGAGCCCCTGACAAGTATTTAGCTTTCGCGACGTGCATCTATAGTTGGAAGTTCTAAAGCACACGTCGCTAACTTTAACGTATCGATATTGGCGTAAGTGCATGCAGCGGAAATAAACTTTAACGTAATAGTACTCGTACTTAGTAAGCAAAGTTTTCGTAGTAGTATTTTTTGAAGTTTTCTAAATATACAACGACTCAAAATTTAAATAAAGTAGTATTGATTTTTTTATTTATATTTAGAGTGTATCTCCAGCTTTTTAACATAGGTGTTGTTACGCTAAATTCTTTGAATAATTCCTTATAGATTCCTTAAATATTGTAAAATATTTAATAAACTTACCAGTTTGGGTGCTTGAGTCGAAGAACGTGCTAGTAGTTTCTACGGTCATTGTGCCGATTGTGCCGTCTAATATTTGTGTGGACGAGTCACGCCGGCCTCTGGCACGCATGCATGCGTCGTCACTTTGTGAACTCTGGCGTCTAAAATTTCGGCAGCGGATCATTTCCTCCGTAGTAGATTGGCGCCGAAAACCACGTGCAATTAGTATCTCCTCAGTTGTAGACTGTCTTCGAATCATTGTTCTCTCTGGTGGACGAGCACATGGACTAGGGTCGCGACTTGAACATGAACTCGACTCCGGACTGCGAGTCCGTCCCACTCTAGCGCAAGATGCCTGTCTTCTCAAGCGACCTCGACGTCGTGCCGCTGAAGGGCTCAACTCACCGCCACCAGCTCTATCCGGACTCAGTTGTGAGCGATCGCGTCTTGGGCGAGCTGCTGAATCAGGGCTCAAAGAATCTCTTCTAGCTCTGCCTTCATCATCAGGACCCAAAGATGGTCCCGAATCTCTTCGTCGTGGGCCAGGTGGACCTGTTGGATCATCAAATGCAGTGGCTTGGCGCTGCAGTCGTCCGAGCCTTCGTTCAGGGCTCGCAGCAGCACGAGAATCACGCCTGGCTCGGCCGCATTGTGTGGTAGAATCACGCCTGCTACCTAGATTTGGCGGTGTTCGTCCACTTGGTGATACTTGGACTTGCGTTGTCGATGTTGCTTGTGTTGATTGCGATGTCTGCACAGACTGTGATGCACTAGGCATGGTAGGCGAAGTAGGTGATGGAGTCACAGCTGACGTGATAATTGTTGGCATTGTCATTGGCTGGCATTCACCATCAGAGCGGCTTGGCTCGTGAATGGCCACAACAGTTACATGGCAGCTGCGTTGATGGGCAAGGTCTGATGACGCATCGACAAATGAGGGGGAGCTGGCGTTGGCGGTGATGCGCGTCGTTTTCTGTGTGTTGCAACTATACGCGGAGGGTTGTCACGGAATCTCGCCTGTGTCGATGGCCATCAACAGAATCTCTGCGCTCTTTGTTTTCATCACCGGAGCCACGTCTCTTAACACGACGTTCTCTACTTGAAGTTGGCATTATAGTGACTGAATCTTTTCGATCCCAGTAGTTTGGGAATTCAGCGCGAAAGTCTTGAGCGCTGCTTTGGAATCTCTGCGCTTAGACGCCATAGATTTGATCCAGAATCTGCTGAGGAGTCGCGCCTCCGCTGGGTGGTGGCTCGTGTCGTGCCACGGCAGAGAGCGTGCGAGATCCGCCAAGGTTTCCCGTCTGGAAAGGGGGGCACGTTGACGCCGGGGCTGGCTGCCGCCACCTCCCCACTCGCGTAGAATATCGGTCAACTGAGCCAAGGACGAGCGGCGGCGACGGGGCCCACCTAAGAGTTGTAATTCGTAGAATAAATATACATGTGTTAATAAAATGGTAAAGCATATCTAAGAAAACTCTGAGGTTTCTTACCGCGGGGCTGGTCCGAAACGTCTGGTTCCGGCGGAGACAGGCAAGAGACCTGTGCGGCAGAATCCCTTCTGCTGCCAAGCCTCTGCCGAAGCGTTGACTCCTCGAGTGTAGATCGTGTGAGCTCGTCCCAGCCGTTCCCTCCGGCCCAGACCAAGCCCACTTGGTGTGAAAGTATCGGTAGATTGCAAACGAAACATATTGCGGTCATTGTCCTGTGGAAAATGAAATATATATTAGCATATTTATATTATTGTAATATTATAATAGAAACCACAAGAGTTTCAAATAGATACTGATGATCATCAGTAAGTATGGTATTTGATAGAAATAATAACTAACGCTTTGTTATTTTGGAAATGCGTAGCGGGATACATGATGACTGCTGGCAGTCTGCGACTATAATGTGAACAACCGTGACGCCGTATCGCCCTTGTGTGCGCATCAGCGACCTGATAACCGAACTACCGATGCGATATTAAGTAATAACCACTCCCATACTTGTCCACGTACATTATCTATAAACTATTCGCTTGGAAATTGTTTTGTCTACGAGTGGAGCATCAATAAGCAAGGCCTTATCGCTGTGCTGAATATCGATACAGCTTATTTACGGCTGTGCGATACATGTTATCGGATCTTATTAATTATTCCACACGATTAAGTTAACCAGGGGTTTGTTCTAATGTGTTGATTATTATCAATTATTTTTACATATGGTTTCTCAGATATTTAACTCTCTCCTCAGATACATTTATCACAAGATTCGTATCACACAAGTATTATGTAATCGAGTAAGGGTCTTATTGTTAGTTAAAGCTGGATTTGAAGATGATAAATATCACCGGTAGTTCGGATGAACGAATACGTGTGAGGGATCTTCAAATGACATCGGTGGGGTGTTAAATGTTTATTCTCCTGTTCAATGCTGAATAGTACCAATAAAGCTTACCAAATGCATGAAAAAAACCATTCAGTGGGATGTGTTCAAATTTAAATTTGAAATATAGAAAAAAATAGTTAAATATTATTTACGCTTTCCAGATTTTACGATGATACTGTAATGAATTCTAATTTTTTTTTACTAGTTTACAATACTCTGACTTAAAATTATTTTATAAATATTACTACGTGATATTAGATGTTTTAATAATATCAAATTTCTACCTAGTGACATTTTAATTATTTGTAACTACGGTGCACTCATTTGTTGAAAGTTTTTTATCTACCTATGTGATTTGGTAAAGATGAGTGTCGGGTGTTTGATGATGTTGAAATGTTTTGTAAATGGTATTTTAAAATAATAGGAGTTGCAGGGAAAAAAAAATTCTGTACCGAATAACAGTTACGAAGCATGCATTTATAAAAAAGAACGAATAGTTTTAGTCTGAACAAGTTTCTGTATTGAGTTTAACTACAACCTTTACCAGGTGGAGCGATGACTTTGCTAAGGTGGCCAGTGGAGCTTTACTGAAAAGATCGGTCCACGCATCAGTGGACTTAAGGACTGAAATTGCCGTGATATAAAGTTATGTAAATACTGGTCAAATACACACTTCAGTAAAATTTGTTACTAGCTTCACGTTTGTCACAAACTTTGTTTATCTCAGTTTTTGTCATCATAGTCTTTTTATGAGTACGTGTACCCATATACTTGAAACAGGGTTCGAGCTTGCTGTTTTCACATTGTTGTAGCAGTTTTCTACTATCTTTATCCTAAAAGACTTAAAATTGATAAAAATTACTCAAAATAACACCTGTCATTTCAAATAATTTATATTAGTGCTGATAACATCAACTGTGGTGTCTGCTGGGATGATAAAACATGGATATACTTACAGAGCTAGAAACATAGGAAGAAAAGAGGCATCATTTCACTAGGGTTGTGCATGAAAATTACTGGCAGCTAATACATGCTTTGATAGGTTTATAGGCATTACAAGCACAGTAAACGCATTAGCAGGAATCTCATGCAATCTTTGCTAATCCAGGGACCTGTAATGGCGCAGACGAGGTGAAGGGGACTGAGGCATGTCGAAAGCCGGGTCATTGGGGTCAGGGCGCTAACTGAGGTTAAATCCCACACACAATATCACATCAAACAATTTGTACATCTGAAACAACGATCAAACATTAGTTGTTGTCGGCGGAGTTGTAAAAACAATAAGCGTCGTTGGTATTTAAAAATAGGAGCATGCAGCTGTGTTTTTGTGAAGAATACCAGTATTCTAGTCGAAAATGCAGAAATTCTTTTTGGACTATCAATCAAAGGTTTACTATAAATTCATATTTAATTTTCTTGGCAATACTCCTCTAGACGTCCTTCAACTTTAGGTACTTATAATTATTGGCTTTGATTTTAACCTATCTACATATATTGTTCAATGTTAACATATAGGTAAGAGGGGCTAGAATATTTGACGGCATATATCATAAAGAGCGATCTTTGTCTTAAGCTTTCAAACGTATAGATTTGTGTAGGTTTTCTACAATTGTTTGAACGAAACTAAGCTAAAGCCAGGGGGTGCCGGGGTTGAGCTCTAGATTTTAACAATATTGCAATTAGTTTTTACTATTAAAAGCAGATAATGATATCAAAATATCGTGTTTTATTAGTAAGGGAAACATACGAATTTAGTTTATTTCAAAGTAAAAAAGCCGAGCTTTATGTGGCAAAAATCATTACTTTTGTGAGTACCTTAATGTATTCCGTCAATAATAAAATTATATGTGTGTATGTAGTAATATCAAAATTATGTAATTATAAATAAATTATTGTTAAAAATTAATACATTATAGGTAATTAGGGGTTTTTCATTAAGTACTAACATAGTTTAAATAAGGCATTAAAATAAATATATATTTCATAAGCTACAGGAAAAACGTAAGTATTTAACCTACGAATATAAAAGCTCCTCTTACAACAAATATCTCATAAAGTTTAACGTCCATATTACTCGCCCTTTATTAAAAAAATGCTCTTTTCCTTCAAACTTAACACAGAAACGATACTAGCGCCACCATGAAAACGCACGAAAGCATCGCGAACTACGTTCCTTTTTATTCAAGTTCCGGAAAAATCCGCTAGATGTCGGCAGTAAAAGCTCGGGTTTGTAGTTAAATGCCGGAACCCATTTTCCGGCATAGTACCGTCAAGCTTAGTACACATATAATACGCAGATGGCGCTGTAAAGTGTAATAATTATTTTTCTGATATTTCATTTTTAGCAATTGTCTGTACGTACGTAATCTTCCTTTATAGGTCCATGTTATGTTGACTGAAATTAATTAATTCATTATTATGTTTTCGAAATCCTTAAGATTCACGGGCCAAATAGTGGCCCGGTCCGGTTATTATTATTTTTTTAAATGCTTAAATTTGTGAGTTTAAAATAACCGCTTACTTGATTAAATTGTGATCGATACTACTAAATTTTTATTTCATGTAATCATTAGGTGTGGTAAAATGTATCCCACCAAAAACATTCCCTTAGCCTTTTCGAAACCCAGCCTGTCCGGTGGTTGGAATTCGTCAAGTTTTATGACGAGACGGTTCGCTACAACTCTGGAAAACAACTTATAGACGTGGCTCAGAAGTGCTATCGGTCTATAATTCTTCAAGAGATTTTTGTCACCCTTTTTGAAGAACAAGACGACAACACTTCTGGACCACGCCTCTGGTGTAGTTCCTTGGTTGATGACGGCATCGACTCGACTTATGCCCTTAGAACGGGCTGTCCACCGGCTTTTAGGAGCTCTGTCGTAACCGTCATCCCCGGGCCCTCCCATTCCAACGTTGCTCCAAGGCTGCACTTATCTCGCTAACGTCAAAATCCGGGATATCCTGCGTATAATGGCGCCTTAGTGGGGCACGTGGATCTTCGGTGTCCTCGGTCTGTGGCTGATGAGCGCTCGATGAATACAGTCGTCTATAGAATTTCTCAACCTCTTCCAGGATCTGTGGGCGAGTCGCAAGTAATTGCCCATCTGCTGTCTTAAGCATAACCAGATGGCTCTTCCGAAGTGGTTCTTGGAAAACTTTGGGCCCCCTGTTCTGTTCAATAAGGTCCTTAATGAACCTTGTATTGAAACAGCGGAGGTCCCAGCGAACGAGTTTTCCTATCCGCTTGGAGAGAGCCTGATATTCCGGCGAAGCAACAGCAGCAGATGGCATCTTGCGTCTCAGCTTCATCAAATCAGGGTTTCGGGAGAAAGTTTGGACGATCTCGTTTCATCGGCGGGAAATGCCTGCGACCAGTGTACACACCGCCTTCACCGCGTTGTCGGTTATCTCGTCCACGTCACCAGTGGTTCCAGCGAGTCTATTCGATTCTGAAGTTCCAATTGGAACTGTTCGGAACCACGGTGTATTTGGAGCGGCGTAGGTCTGAGAGTAGATTTTATTAAGCGAGACCGTTCGGCCTGAAAAATATTCAAAGTGCCTCGACAAGTCGGTGATCACTACCGGTTTTAAACCTGTTGACCACTGAGACATCTTTAAATATATGTCGCTTATCCGCCATAATAAAATCTATCTCGTTTCTTGTCACAGTGTTCGGGCTCTGCCAGGTCCATCTTCTCTGAGGCTTCTTCTTAAAGAATGAATTCATCAAAAAACCCCTCCATATCGAGGAAGTTGACCAGCATCTGCCCCTGTGATTCCTGCGTCCCAATCCATGAAGTCCGATTTTCGATTCGCCGCGTTCTTGTACTCCCACTTTAGCATTGAAGTCCCATAACAACATTGTAGAAGGTCGAAGTTGTGCCATGTATGGCTCTGGAGATATCCTCATACACGGCTTCAACCTCTTCGTCAGAGTGTGACGAGGTCGGCGCATATACCTGTACCACCTTCAGGGAGTACCTGTCGGTGAGTTTAAGTACAAGGTACGCTACCGGTTCGACACACTACTGATTTCTACAACGTTGCTGACAAGGGACTTGTGAACCAGAAAACCGACACCACCCTGGGAAACCCTATCACCTTCTCGGAAGTAGAGCAAGTTTCCGGAGTTCAAGGTCATCAAGTCCTCCCCTCTCTTCGGACTTCAGATAACCCAGTATGCTCCAGTTAATATGACTTAGCTCTTCTTCTAATTCGGAGAGGTGATGGTCCAGCCGCATCGTGCGTCCATTGTACGTGCGTACGTCCAAATGTAGTTTTTTGTGCCTTAACCCGGGGATTCTTCGCACCCCCGCCCCACGTGACCGCGACCGCTGCCGTGGTCGGAATAGTGGGGTGCCGGGAACTGGGGGCGATTTTGGTTAGCGCTGCTTATGGGGGGTTAATGCCCGTAGTCACCACGCTGGGCAGGCGGGTTGGTGACGGCAGTGTGAACCAGTACGCAGGATGGCGCTGCTGCCCACTTCGGTATAAAATCCCTTAGTCGGCTCCTATGACACCCTCGGAGGAGTAGGGGTGAGAACACATGTATTCTATTCTGCCGTCCCCTCACGGCTTACCAGTAGACTACATTATATTTCAGCAATTTCAGCTTTCTAACACTTAAGGTAATAGCCAAACATTTTGATGATCATCAGTGTGTCAGTGACGAAATCAGCGTATTTTAGTTTAGGTCAATGATGTAAAAAGTATGGATTTGTTATATGCTAAAAACAATCGAAAAAAGTGTTCGAACATTTACCTAAACAAAGAGAACAAACTGCACTCTCTTCGGCGGTTCGTTTTTGAGGCGGATGGCGTATTACCTTTATAATGCAGAATAAATATCATTGAGTTTAGGTAGTATTTAATAAAATCCTAAGTATAAACTTATTCAGTTGAGATTTAGTTATTATTCGTCCATTTTCGAAATCATATCCTGAGAATATGAACTCTGGTACTTCATTAACCATTATATGAGAGTTAAAAAATGACGAAAACTTCGAGATTAGGTAGGTGCTTTGCGCTTCGTTTGGCTCGGCTCGACTTGGCGGGAGCACACCGTACCCCGAAATTAATTATTGCTAGACCCTTTTATAAAAAATTTATATCTAAATCTCCCTTATGTATTTCCATGTAAAACCAAAGTCAGATTTATAAATATTCAAGCATTTCAATACAGTAACCTCTTTTGCTCTTATAAACAGTTAATTAAATGTTATAAGCGTATTATATTTCATATAATCAGGTTTCTTGGTTAATTTGGCAGAAGCCCGCACAATTTAAGCACTCCCGTTTACCTGGAAATTAAATACGCGAATAACGACGTCTTCCCAAATTGTACTTACAAAAGGAGTTATTAGCTCTTTTGAAATACTTAGTAGTGTTTTAACAATTAGAGAAATTCTGTGAAAGGTCTTGAATGCTCTTGGCATTATTTTCAACAGAGAATTTACAGTGGTATTATCATCTGTTAAATTGCTTTAGTATTTATGCGGTTTATACGTTTTTATATTTAAATACTTTATTTTTGGTTTGTAGACTTTTAGAGCAGTCTCATATCGTAGTTGGTGAATTTTTCAAATTGGACGTGAGATTCGTGCGTTCAAACAGACAAACTCTTCAGCTGTATAATATTAGTGTTAATATGTTGAATGATTATATATAATATATATATATATATATGCAAAAAATACATGTAATTTGTATAATATGCTATTTCGTCGCCTTGTTGACTAATTTAACAAAACAATATTTGTCAACTTTGTACTTTTGTTGTAATACACTTATACATGAAATAAGTAAGTTGTTTCGGATAATTGGCGATCTTTTGGCTCTAAGCTCCAACGTAACTGACTCAAAAGATTACTTCAAAATGAAAGAGACTTAAATTGTTACTTGTAGTGTATGTAGTGTTGTTTGCATTGTAGACAGGAAACGTTGCAGAAAACTTACTGTAACGGCGTCTTATTACAAGTATATTTCTATATCATTACCTTAATACGAAATGTTGCGGCAAAGTAATAGGTAATAAAAATGATTCTTCATAAATATTACAGCAATTACTTTTTCTGTACATTCAAATGTTAGGTAGCTATGTATTAATCTACACAAGCTATTTTGAAATACGTGTAATTGTTAACTTGACAGTTGTCACAATATGTGTAACTGCCAAAACATTTGATTGTTTCAAACTTAATACAGATTCGCAAGCATAACTGTGGTTAACTAGATGACATACATTGTTTTCATTATACTCGTATACGTAACTATGCGAGAATGTTAGTGCGCGAAACACATTTATATAGGTATGCGAATAGAGTATCATTATCAGCTCATTATTCGCCCACGAGGGGCAGAGCCTATCCGTAACGGGTGAATAGGCCGTAGTCGTCCACGCAGACTCAGTGTGGATTGGTCGACATCGAAGTAGGTATATATTCGAAAATACATTGGTACGTGTGGCGGAGTTTGAAACTACAACCGGTCACCGACGGCGTAAGACGAATAGAGTATATAAATTTAATCTATGATATTAATTAGCCCCAGCAAATAATTGGTGCACCTAATATCTTCAATCAATCAATCAATCAGCCCACCATCATCCATTGCTAAACATAGGCCTTTCCCTATGAGCCCCATCATCCGGTCTTAAGCAGCCTGCTTCCAAGTTTTATTAGCCACTTCATCAAATCGGCGGTCTAACGGGCCGCGGACGTCCGCTGCTCTTGCCTAAGCGAAGTCGCCATCCAACTCGTTTTGGCTCATCGACCGTCTAACGACCAGTTCGTAAATTATATAATATTTTTTTTAACAAGTCTACAACATTTTATAGTCATAACATATGTGGTGTCTAGCATATCCTTCGAGAATCAAACAAACACTTATCGAACTGAGCAAGACAAATAACGGTCCGAATCGTCAAAGATAACGAATCAGGGATGTTATGCATAGCGTAAAGATGCTTTGTTACTGAAATATAACAGATGTATGGTATGCGACGCAGAAAATATTGAAGTAAACAACAAAGACATTTATCTCTAAATCTTATATTTCTTTCTGGTCATGCAGGCATTAGGTTAACTGGAGAAGAATGCCAATCGGCATTTAATTCGCCTTTGTACACTTTTTTATTTGCAACAAAGTTTTTAAATAAAATAATAAACACAGTATTTTGCTTACGATGCGATAGGTACACTGTCAAAAATGCTTTCTAAGCCGTAACGTCAAATGATTTGATAAATTTCCAATTGGAATTGGTTTAGAAATATAACTGATTTTCCCAACGACACTACAGCCTACTAGACTCCTAATGCAAGGCAAATACTTTCAGACAACACGTTAGACTTATACGTCTTACTCAAGACACCGATGCGTAATCTCTCTTAGTATCGACCAAATCAATTTTAAGGATATTACAAAAATATAAAAATCCTTCAAATAATTTGAATTGATAAATTACATAATGTATTCTTTTCATAATATCCTTTAGAATAAAAATAAGCACTGGTATATTTTTACTATTCCCATCACTAGTTGTTATCCATGTAATGGCGGAATTTGATCGCCGAATCAGCATGCATATTTTCCTCTCCCCCGCTTCGTAGCCTTGACAGTATTATTTGTTCTGTGAAATTCAAACATTAGGCGTCTAGTAGGCTAGTGGTCGTTGGATTTTCCTTATAGTCAGGTAATAAATCTATTTATTTGAATTTCGTTGTCATTTTAAATATGACAATAAAATCAGGTCACATGTCACCGATACCTCAAATTTTTCCCTCGAAACCGCATTGCAATCACAATAGACGTTAAATGCTCATCATAACACTCATTTATAAATATAGTATTTTTCTACTAAAAAAAAACACTTCTGCAACGGATGTGGCAATAACCCAACAAAATTGAATACTTGAATTCCTAAGTTTATTAGGAAAATGTTGTAACACTGAGTATTTCACAGGACGTAATTCAATCGAGTGGTAATGGGCCAAACGGTAGGCCGCGCGCCCGTACTAAATTCATTTAAAACTTTACCCGTCCCCATCAATCAAAAACCAATCTAAATTGGACAACATTCCAGTTTGTTCGTGGACGATTTTATTAAAAAAAACCTCGACGGATTTAACGACGGTCAATAATGGCATGTTTCTAAAAACTCGTTTCTGTTTAGCAAGAAAATACATAGATGGAAAGTCCTAGGCTTAATATGTTTCAGATAATCTGTGGATAAATATTCTACTAAAACATGAAACGGGACTGCATGCGTTGGACCAAATGACTTGTTCACCTATGTATAACAAGAGCCAACCTCTTTTATGATGTTTAAAATTACAATACATACAAGTTCTTCCCAAAATTATTGAATTATTTGTTCCATTCATACGCGAAGGAGGATATGAACATATAATGTCAAATCTGGGGTATGTGCTCTTATGCCTTTAGCATCAGCCTTTGATAAGTGGATGAGTATTGCTAATATGTTTTAAAATACACACGCGATATTTAACTCTATAACATTTTGTTTACCAACTTGCGGCTTAAGGTAGTGCTTAATAAGAACAAAAATTTGCTTACAAATGACATAAAATAATACTATTTCTACAGAAGAATTATTTAACACACATAAATACGTTGTTACGAGTGGCAACAATTACTGACAACACTTGCAATGATTTTAACTGACTTCAAAAACGGAGGTTACTCAATTCTATCGTATACTCGTATATATATGCTCGTTCTTTTTATGTTTGTTCGCGAATATATATGTCGTATATGAACCGCCTTTGAAGATTTTTATTTTGTTGGAAACATAATATTCCAGAGGTGGTCCAATGATAAGGAATTCACGGCCTGATGATGGCAGACCAGAGTAATCGAGGTTTTTTTTTAAATCGTAGGTTACTCAGAGCAACTTCGTTGTAGTAATATGTCATTGTTTATTTTTAATACGAATCACTAAAAATTTTATAAAAAACAATCCAAAAAAAATATCCACTTCCGAGAACAAATGTATTGCTGGCAAATATATAATCAAACTATAAAAGCCCAAAGCTTTCTTTATTTCTTCTTTCATCATATAACCCGCCCACAAAGACTTGGTGGTAGACTCGATATTGAGTCGTCAAGGTAGGTACCGTCGAAACCTGGGCTGTTCTGGAGGCTCTGCAGCGATGCGGTATCGACTGGTGATATATCGAGGTGATGAAGTGTCTCTCCAACGCAGCGACGATGACCGTTCAGATCCAAGACCAGCGGACAAGACCCATCCAATTGCGTCGTGGTGTGAGACAGGGAGATGTAATATCCTCGAAACTGTTCACAAACGCATTGGAGGATGTCTTCAAGACCCTGGACTGGTCTGAACGAGGCGTCAACGTCAATGGAGAGTATATTTCTCATCTTCGTTTTGCTGACGATATCGTCATCGTGGCAGAGTCATCGGAAGAGCTTGCGGAGATGCTGAACAGGCCTAAATGAATCTTCCCGACGAGTTGGGCTTGGCATGAATTTGGACAAGACGAAAGTCATGTTCAACAGTCGTGTCATGCCACCCGATATGCGTCGATGGCGTCCGTCTCGAGGTTGTGCAGGAGTATATCTACCTGGGCCAAACCATCCAACTTGGCCGGCATAACTTCGAGAAGGAGGCTAGTAGGAGGGTTCAGTTGGGCTGGACGGCATTCGATAAGCTACGTCATGTCTTATCGTCAAGTATTCCGCAATGCTTAAAGACGAAAGTCTTTAAGCAATGCGTCCTACCCGTGCTAACATACGCAGCTGAGACATGGACACTGACTGCGGGATTGGTTCACAAGTTCAAAGTCACTCAACGCGCAATGGAGCGAGCTATGCTTGGAGTCTCGCTTGGGGATAAGATCAGAAATGATTTAATCCGCAAGAGAACTAAAGTTACCGACATAGCCCGCCGGATCAGCAAGTTGAAGTGGCAGTGGGCTGGTCACGTATGTCGTAGAACCGATGGCCGTTGGAGCAGACGAGTTCTGGAGTGGAGACCGCGTCTTGGCAAGCGTAGCGTGGGACGCCCTCCGGCCCGATGGACCGACGACTTGCGGAAGGTCGCTGGTGGGAGCTGGATGAGAAAAGCAGAGGACCGGGATATCTGGCGCAAAATGGGGGAGACCTAGGTCTAGCAGTGGACTGCGATAGGTTGGAGAGAGAGAGAGAAGGTAGGTACCACCGCAGTGCCAGATGTCGTCCCGTCAAATACGAGTGCTATGCTCTTTTGTGTTTCAAGATGAAGGCACTGTAGCTAGTGAAGTTACTGGGTATGAGGGACCTAACATCTGTTGTCTCGGGTGACGGGTGCAGTGCGACTTGAATGGAGAATAATAACTGTTTATCAGTTGTTATTCTTCTTCAATGCCGCTCTGTCATGGTCAGGCGTATCACTTATCAGGTGAGGGACCTGACCGTCCTGTCCACTTAGTAACATAAAAAAAGACCACCCACATTGAAAGCTCCCATCTAGTGTAGAGTAAATACACTGTCTATCGCAGCGTTTTTCCTGGAATGCAGCCATCCTAAAATCATAACAACCATCACGTATGAAAGAGGGATGAATTTGGACAATTAAAATCCCGTCGATGAGGTTGCTCGGATGAAATGCAAAACAGAATGATATCCGCGCACCTTTCGCAGCAATCCGCTCGGGCACAGGAATTCTCTAATTTGAATTTAACCTGTTATCGTAGCCAAGGGTTTGCGACAGCTGATATACACTTCCCTCAGACCACACATAAAATAAATACTTACCATCACGTCATGTTTTATTTGCCAAACACACAAGTCAAAGTCAAAGTCAAAAACATTTATTTCAAATTAGGCTTACAAAAAGCACTTATGAACGTCAAAAAATATACAAAAATATAATAAAAAACGATTAAAATACTAAACTAAAAATATGAGTTTAGATGATGCATTGAAAAAAAAGCGCTTCTGTGGTTTGGCCTTTTGAGAAAGAAGCACTCAAGAAAACTCAACAGTGTAGCCTTTTTTAAAACAATTCCTTAATGTAACAATAAATCATAAACACTGAAATAGATGAGCAGTTTAAGACCACGGATTTTTATCACATAAATATTCGTCAATAGTGTAGTACCCTTTTTTAGAAAGGTGTTGTTTGATTCCAACTTTAAACATATTCAAGGGCAACTCTACAATATTTTGCGGTACCTTATTGAAAAATATTATACATCTTCCTATAAAAGATTTACCTATTTTATGTTGTGGTTGCTGTTCCGGACTCAAGTCCGGAACAGCAAGTTTGATTTTATTCCTAGTACTAAAATTGTGTGAATCACAATTTTTCTTAAAGGTGTTATAGTATTTACGAACATGAATTTTCATAAATATATTGCGATGCTACATTAGTCATTATATTTTCACAAACAACATTTTTCAAAATTTTCAATGAAACAGAGGAGGACTCGTAAGAAATTACTTTATGCGTAAATAATGGCACTAAACGCATTCCACTTCGTTGATGTGAGTGAAATAAAACGAAACTAAATAAATGATATATTAATTGAAAGCTTTTATGTATATTTTTCATTGATTTCATACAAACTATATATATAGACAATCTAAAAAAATGCAAGCATCTACTGCAGGGGATCGAAGGTATAGAAACCTAACCAAATTACTCTTAGTTATCATGGGTGAAATTAATTGTAAGCATTACTTTCCACTGAAATCTGTTATTGTATATGTTTAAATCCATACAATTTAAATCTAAAGCNTCAAATACGAGTGCTATGCTCTTTTGTGTTCAAGATGAAGGCAATGTAGCTAGTGAATTACTGGGTAGAGACCTACATCTTGTTTCTCGGGTGACGGGTGCAGTGCGACTTGAATGGAGAAAAATAACTGTTTATCAGTTGTTATTCTTCTTCAATGCCGCTCTGTCATGGTCAGGCGTATCACTTATCAGGTGAGGGACCTGACCGTCCTGTCCACTTAGTAATATAAAAAAAGACCACCCACATTGAAAGCTCCCATCTAGTGTAGAGTAAATACACTGTCTATCGCAGCGTTTTTCCTGGAATGCAGCCATCCTAAAATCATAACAACCATCACGTATGAAAGAGGAATGAATTTGGACAATTAAAATCCCGTCGAAGAGGTAGCTCGGATGAAATGCAAAACAGAATGATATACGCGCACCTTTCGTAGCAATCCGCACGGACACAGGAATTCTCTAATTTGAATTTAACCTGTTATCGTAGCCAAGGGTTTTCGACAGCTGATATACACTTCCCTCAGACCACACATAAAATAAATACTTACTATCACGTCATGTTTTATTTGCCAAACACACAAGTCAAAGTCAAAGTCAAAAACATTTATTTCAAATTAGGCTTACAAAAAAGCACTTATGAACGTCTAAAAATATACAAAAATGTAAAATGTAAAATGTAAAAAACGATTAAAATACTAAACTAAAATATGAGTTTTGATGATGCTTTGAAAAAAAGCGCTTCAGTGGTTTGGCCTATTGAGAAGAGAGCACTCAAGAAAACTCAACAGTGTAGCCTTTTTTAAAACAATTCCTTAATGTAACAATATATCAATAATATTCGTCAATAGTGTAGTACTCTTTTTTAGAAAGGTGTTGTTTGATTCCAACTTTAAACATATGAAACGGTAACTCTACAATATTTTGCGGTACCTTATTGAAAAACTTTATACATCTACCTTTAAAAGATTTACCTATTTTATGTAGTCTCAAGTCCGGAACAGCAAGTTTGTTTTTATTCCTAGTATTAAAATTGTGTGAATCACAATTTTTCTTAAAGGTGATATAGTATTTACGAACATGAATTTTCATAAATATATTGCGATGCTACATTAGTCATTATATTTTCACAAACAACATTTTTCAAAATTTTCAATGAAACAGAGGAGGACTCGTAAGAAATTACTTTATGCGTAAATAATGGCACTAAACGCATTCCACTTCGTTGATGTGAGTGAAATAAAACGAAACTAAATAAATGATATATTAAATTGAAAGCTTTTATGTATATTTTTCATTGATTCATACAAACTATATATATAGACAACACTCTAAAAAAATGCAAGCATCTACTGCACGGGGATCGAAGGTATAGAAACCTAACCAAAATTACTCTTAGTTATCATGGGTCGAAATTAATTGTAAGCATTACTTTATCCACTGAAATCTGTTATTGTATATGTTAAATCCCATACAACATTTAAATAATTAAAGCCTTTTTGAATAATACCATACAAATAATTGAAGACATACTTCTCAAACAAAATGATCCATTAACACTTGCCAAATTTCAAAACGTTAAGTTTTGATAATAACCAATTTAACCTGAAACGTTATCATTTTTAGATCATCAATTAATATGGTCATTCAAATTATGGATACAATAAAACACAAACCTAAAAAGATTGCCATCACATAGCTGTTTTTACGGCTGGCAACCCTTCAAATACACAGGGAATACAAACCTTCAAAACACCCTGGTTGAACTGAAAATATTGTTACCGTTTGAAATTAAATTTTCCCGTTAAAGTCCGGAGAGTTTTTCCCCGATGCAACTGGATGCTTGTTAGTATGAGTGTCTATTGTCAGATACACATATATTAAATAACTGAAAAGGGTTTACGAGCCTTGTGTTTGAGTGCTATGTTGTTTGTGGCTGAGGGCTATTCGGTTCTATTATATATACTTTCATGTTTTTATTTCGATAAAGACAATTATTTCTTTAGTTCGAATGGTTTTCGACGAAAGATCTTTAGGTGACTGTTTCTTCAAAAATAAAGGAAATATGATGGCCAAAATTTAAGGAAACTATAGAGAAAATTATTATGATTAAAAGTATCTATGTGCTTCGTTATGTATAGAATTGGTATTTATGACTGCTGTTATTTAAGCCACATAGTTTTTTATTATCATTGATTGATGGCCGTTTACAGTGTCATCATTAGCTCATTAAGCCTCCACACCGTGGGGCACGAGCGATACCTGTAAAGGGTGATTAGGCCTTAGTCGTTCACGCTGGCCCATTACGGGTTGGACAACTTTACGCACAACCTTTAAAAAAAAAAAAAAAAAACTAAATGTATAAAATTCACTATGCCCAATGTAAGGCAGGTCGAGACCAACATAACTCTGAATAATGATCAAGTGGAACTTGTAAACTCCACTGCATTTCTTGGTATAACTTTAGATTCAAAGTTACAATGGGGGCCTCACATTGAATCACTGGCTGGTAGACTTAGCTCGGCAGCTTATGCTGTTAGGAAGATAAGGCTTTTGACAGATGTAGAAACAGCAAGATTGGTTTATTTCAGTTATTTTCATAGTGTCATGTCATATGGTCTACTGTTGTGGGGTTCAGCTGCCGACATTAATACAATATTTGTACTACAAAAAAGAGCTATTCGTTTTATCTACAACCTTAGACCCCGTGACTCTCTTAAGGAACTTTTTAAAGAAATAAATATAATGACTGTAGCATCACAATATATTTATGAAAATTTAATTTACGTCCGTAAATACTATCATACCTTTAAAAAAAATTGTGACTCACACAATTTTAATACTAGGAATAGAAACAAACTTGCTGTTCCGGACTTGAGACTACATAAAGTAGGTAAATCTTTTATAGGAAGATGTATAAAGTTTTTCAATAAGGTACCGCAAAATATTGTCGAGTTACCTTTACACATGTTTAAAGCTAGAATAAAAAACACCTTTCTAAAAAAGGGTACTACACTATTGACGAATATTTATGTGATAAAAATCCTTGGTCTTAAATTGCTCAGCTATTTCAGTGTTTATGATATATTGTTACATTAAGTAATTGTTTTTAAAAAAGGCTACACTGTTGAGTTTTCTTGGGTGCTTCTTTCTCAACAGGCCAATCCACTGAAGCGCTTTTTTTTCAAAGCATCAAAATTCATATTTTTAGTTTAGTATTTTTAATTGTTTTTATTATATTTTTGTATATTTTTTGACGTTCATAAGTGCTTTTTGTAAGCCTAATTTGAATAAAGAATTTTGAATTTGAATTTGAATTTGGTACGTGGCGGGATTTGAACCTCAGTCCTCCCGGTAGGAGGGCGACAGTTCAACCATTAAACTACCGAAGCTCTTCAGTACCTAAGTTTACTGATAGGGAAATAACTTTAACAAGCCTTCCGAAGCCGAAGGACCGTTATGTTTACGGTCACCCATCTGATATTGACTATTGGATTGCGGATTTAGTAGTTATGTGTACTTAGTAGAGAACGTCGGTGGCTCAATGGTGTGGACTGTTGACTTTCGACCGGGAGTGCGCAGGTTCAAATCCCGCCACGTACCAATGTGTTTCGAATTTTCGAAGTTATATGTACGTTATCCGACGCGCTACTCTTACGTAGAGGAACATAGTGAGGAAACCTGCCACGCTGCGAAGAGATTCAAAGGTTTACGTGAAATCGGACCAATACGATCGGGCCCGGTGGACGACTAGGACCAATACACCCGTGTAAGGGTAGGCTCGTGCCCTCGATGGGAACGTTTAATGAGCTGATGATGATGTGTTTATTTACTATAATGTTATAACTATATATTAAGAATAACGTTTTGCTCTACCCCGCTTACCAATACGTATTTTACCTTTAACCCAAAGGTTGCCTGGAAGAAATTGGCGCCTACATTGTACTCGTCTTTTGTTGTAACTTTATATGTTGTATGTTTTTTCTTATACGCAATAAAGTATTTTTTATGTTTATCTTTGTTTGTATCTAGACATATGCGATCGTCAACAAACTCGCTAGCCTCCGTCAGTGGCTCATAGGATTGCTCTATTAAGTTTTATTTCCATAGACCGAATAATAATAATGATCATTAATACACAATGGGAGTATCGCTATTGTTTTGTTAATTACATAATGCAATAGCCCATTGTGCCACTCGACACTTCTGATGGTTATCCTGACAGGTTATATTATCAGTTATTTGGTTAATGTAACTTGATTCGATTCAACCAGCCTTTGTTTAACGTAGTTAACAATTCTGGTGATCTGGTTAAGGTGGCGGGTAGCAGATGGATGTCAACTGCAAGGGATCGGTCCGCGTGGAAATCATTAGGGGAGGCCTTCGTTCAGCAGTGGACATAATTGGGCTGTAATGATGATGATGATGAGTTAACAATTATGCGTTAATTAAAGACACGACAAATTAATGGTAGGAATTGGATCTCAACTGGCTATTTACATTTAAAAAATAAATATGATACAATTTTTCTGTCTTCTTTTGTGAGTAATCATTGTATTACTACTGGAAAAACATAGATTTCCCAAAATACTGAAAGGCGTATGATTTACAAAATAATCTTAGTGTGATTTAAATAATAAATTAATTTGAATTAATAATCTATTTTATAAATATATGAAAATGATTCATTAATATAGACTCCATTTATCAAACTACTCATTTCATTTTTAATCGACTACGTAATATGGTTGTGCATCACTCAAGTTAGCATTTTCAATTAAAACGTAGAGCCCTGGGAGTATACCTGGGAGTGACAGTTTATTCTCCGGTAGTTAATTTGGGATGTTCACGCACGAGACATAGTTGGAAATTTACTTTGTATCTACTCCGTAGTGAATGAACTCGAGTAAATGCTAATTACATTCGACAGAGCAGTTCAAACCAGATTCAGTAGGAATCAATATATTACATTATTAGGAAAGGATCCACTGTTTATTGCCTCTCTCTCTTATGTAGAAGCTCCAAGAGAGGCAATTTTTTTTTTTATTCGATTATGTAGTGAATCTATGTTAATAATTTTATCTAAGTATGCTTTTGTAAAAAAGTGTAAATGTTTTATTCGTATTTCGTCTTCGATTTACTTCAGGAAAGGTTATGTCAAACGAGAACCTATTATCCTTAAAAAACAAAGGTGTTGAAAACGACATTTGTTTTGATTGCAATATGTTTACTCGTTAACCTTTTTTGATCTTGATCAACAGAATTTTATCACTTAGCAAAAGGGCATCGTAAGCTGTTTTAATGCCAGAAGCTGGAATACATTACGAATTTGATTATAGTTCTAAACACGAAAGAACGCTTATTTTGTTTCAACAGAAAACTTGAATTAATATAGTTTGTCTATACTTTTAGTTTCTCACTCATTAATATTTTTTGTTTATTTAATACTGCACCTTTATTACTTGTATTGAGTTCTTATGCCGGAAAATATGATTTTAAATTTTCAACAACGTAGCAAACAGTACTTACTTAACACCTGAACAAAAGGCTATACAACGAAAGAAATGAAACCTAACTGTTGACCTCCTCGAGGCTAATACGTACTAAAATGAGTAATGACCAAAAGCATATTTCCTTTGTTTGAATTTGCAAGTCATTATTTCCAAATAATCCGCTGGGCGGATGCGATAATGACGGTGCCTTTTCACCTGGTTTTGATCGACGTACGCCCTTAAGGAATTGAATTTTGGAAACTGTTTTCCCCAATGATGCACAAATATTTAGTTTATGCTTTAAGCGTAAACGTTCGGACGATTTCGAGAAAGTTAGGTGTAGCTACTTTAAACAATATTGATTATATTAGATATCGACTACAATAATGAAGTAGGTACTTATAGAAATCATCAAATAATCAACAAAGATCAATTAAACATGTTTTAACCCGTTGAACGCCATGAATCCAGACATAATGCAAAATCTATTGTTTGTGAAGGAGAAAACCCTCTCTTTCTTTTTCTCTAACCTATCGCATTTCCGCCAGAGGCGTCCTACTCGTTTCGAATTATTCAATTTTATATACCTATTATTATCATAAGAAAGTTAATTAAAATTACTGATTGTGTTTAATTTTGATATCATCGTTGGCTTGCTTTATAAAGCTACTAGCTTTTGCCCGCGGCTTTGCCCGTGTTAAACCTTCTACCTTGTAAACTGTTTCAACTTGTAAAAAAAAATATGTATACATATATATCACTATACATAGGAATCCCCCGCCCAGGTTTATGGTTTTGGAGTCCATTTCCAAAAAGGATCCCCTCTCCCCCCTCCCCCATTGAAAAGGTTTTTGGGTCAATTTTGTATATAACACTATGCATTGGAATCCTCCGCCCAACTTTAAATGTTTTGGATTAAATTTCTGAAAAAAAAAAAAATAACTATACATAGGATTCCCCCCCCACACCTTTAAAGGTTTTAGGGTCTATTTCCGATATAAAAATCATATATATATCACTTATTACATATATATTTATATATTATATCCATATAAAGGTTTTTGGGTAAATTCCTGAAAAAAATATAAGTTAATATTTATTTCACTGTACATAGGATCCCCCCTCCCACAACTTAAAAAGGTTTACAAAAACTGTATCCCTTAAAACTTTTCAGACAATTGTGGTTGAGTGGATGGCTACCTGCTTTTGCATAATATGTATGTTCATATTGGACTCCAATTTTTTACAATATCGATGAAGACTTTTTGCTACAACTCCTGTGGCTCCTAATACTATTGGCACTTCTGCATTTTTTTCCATAAACGTGTAATTTCTGATTTCTCTTTGAGGAGGGTTCAATAAATATATTGTACAATATTGCAAAAACTTCAATATATGCAAGATTTATTGTTCATGACAAATAGCCATCATACTTATTTTTAGCTTTCTACTTTGTAAACTGTTTCAACTTGTAAAAAAATATATGTATACATATATATCACTATACAAAGGATCCCCTCCTCCCCCCAATTAAAAGGTTTTGGGGTTATATTTATGTATCAATATTTACATCACAATACATAGGATTCCCCTCTCCTATTTTTAAAGGTTTTGGATTCAATTTAAAAAATATTATATACATATTTATATATCAATATACAAAGGATCTAAAATTTTTAAAGTTTTGGGGTCAATTTCCGAAAAAAAAAAATATTTACATCACTATACATAAGCATCCCACGCCGATATATATATATATATATATATATATAATATAATATATATATATATATATATATATATATATATATATATATCACTATACTTAGGAATCCCCTCCCCCTAACTCTAAAGGTTTACGTTTTGTAACATATTTATATATATATATTACTGAAATAAGTCCGGTATAATATCCCCCCTTCCCCTCTCTTTTAAGGCTTTTGGGGCCGATTTCCGAAACAAGAAAAATGCAAGATTTATTGTTTGTGTCTTACAGCTCTCATACCAATTTTTAGCTTTCTACCTTAAAAACTGCGGAAAATCAGATATGATACTTCCTCCCCTATTTGAAGGGTTTGTGGTTGGATTTTAAGAAAAAAAAATATATGTTATATTTTTTCATTTGTGACAAATAGTCCGCATACCAAATTTCAGCGTCGTACTCCCATTTTAGGGAAGTGGGAGGTTAAAACGGGACAAAAAGTAGCCTTAAACCAATTTTAGATAACCTTCTATCAACATACCAAGTTTCAATAAAATCTTCCTTAAAAACTGCGAAAAATTGGATATGATACTTTCTCCCCTATTTGAAGGGCTTGGGAGTGTTTTTTTTTAAATAATGCCATATTTTTTCGTTTCTGACAAATAGTGCGCATATCAAATTTCAGCGTCGTACTACAAAAATTGCGGAATATTCCATACAAACTTTCAAACCCCATTTTAGGGAAGTGGGGGGTGAAAACGGGACAAAAAGTAGCCTAAAACCTGTTCTAGGTTACTTTCTATCAACATACTAAGTTTCAATAAAATACCTTAAAACTGCGAAAAATCGGTATGATACTTCCTCCCCTATTGAAGGGCTTGGGGTGTTTTTGAAAAAAAAAAAACTTTTTTTTCGTTTCTGACAAATAGTGCGCATATCAAATTTCAGCGTCGTACTACAAAAATTGCGCAATGTTCCATACAAACTTCCAACTCCCATTTTAAGGAAGTGGGGGGTGAAAACGGGACAAAAAGTAGCCTAAAACCTATTCTAGGTAACTCCTATCAACATACCAAGTTACAATAAAATCCGTTCAGCCGTTTAGGCGTGAAAGCGTAACAAACAGACAGACAGACAGATATACTTCACATTTATATATTAGTATGGATAAGTGTCAATTGTGTTATTTATTTTGTTGAAAGAAAAAGAAAACGTAAAACTTTCACGTAATCAATATTGAATCATTTACTGTGACACTTAATAAATGTCTAATCAGAATTCAATAAGTGCCTACTTAACTATCGTTCAATAGAGTTATAGATTTATAAGTAATCCACTGAAATTCAAACATATTATGGTCGTCCCTTGCCCGTTCAGCTTGTTAAAACTTGTTCTTTATGAACTTCTCGAATTTCCAATTTTAGCGATAGCTCCGAACCTTTCCAGCTCCACATGTAATAAGCTTTAATTACGCCGTTGTTAACTACTTACTAACTTTGTGGCTATTACGCTCGGTAGAATTGAACATAATCCTTTTGTATTATTATACTGCCTTTGTGATGAGATTTAATTGCTGGGTTTATGATAAGCGAGAACCTTGGTTTAAACGCAACGATTTGTGACTGGTCTTAGGACAAATATTTATGATGTTTCTTAAAATAGGCCGAGGTATTTTGATAACAGATACAATTTCAAAATACGATCGAAAATAGGGAGCAGATATTTTAAATAACTGAAAGCTGATTCAAGATTATGTTCGTTCAGCTGGTAAATCTGACCTATTTAAGTGGAATAACATTTCTAGAAATATATGATAAGAACTAAAATCGGCTTTTCGTGATAGCAAGTACTTACCATCGCTTATAAATAGTAGTAAAAGTTGCAAGTGTGATATGAGTATGTTAATCACTGTGATAAACATTGTATAAACCCTCCTAAACGCTAAACAGCTTTACTAAAAGCATTGCCATTATATCCGGGAAATTGGCGAGGTGATAAATTCACTCGTGTTTCAATTTCGGTTGAAATTTCTCTTCGATATTAACAAAGTTCTGTTGGTATATTTATTTTAAAGCTGGCATAATTTCATCGATGACCTACTTCTGTGACCTAGTTACGTTGTTGACCTTGGAAGCGCAGAATAGATTGCATCCGAAGCGGATAGGACCCAGTTACACAAATCACTTCATTCATGTGAATTTAGAGATGAGTCCAAAATCAAAGTTCTGACTCATCATTTAGTAGTTCGATATTAATAGGAAATAATATGAGCTTAAAGACAAAAGTCTGAGCAATACGTTCTATCTATACTAATGCAGCTGAGACACGGACAGTGTCGGACACTGACCTCAGCGCGATGGATGGGCGACTTGCAAAACGTTGCTGGTGGAGTTTGGATGAGAATAGTGGTGGATCGGGACATCTGGCACATAATGAGAACTGTTTCAGAGTTTTACCAAATTAATGATAAATAAATAAATTAACACATTGCATTGAGCAATGCGATAATTTATTATAGATCGTGCTACTTTCCGCTCCGCCAGACCGCGCGTCGTGAAGCTTCCGCACCCCATATTTAACAGGAAATAATTTTTTGTAACGCAATTTTTTTTATTAATTTTATAATTTAATTAAAATAAAAAAAATATTGCGTTAAAAATAAAAAATGAATTATTGATCGATCGCAAAGTCTGTGAGATGATTTTTAGGGTTTTAACAAATTTGATTTTTGTATCAATGGATTTGCCTCATACTTGGGGGATGTACATTTAATCACGAGTAAAACCCACAGAAAGACTGCGCCAGTTTACCCATGTCTTCAAAAAAAAAACGTTTATACTCGTAGTTGACTATGTATAGATTAAAATCTTTATTTTGTTGATGCAAATATAATGGTTTACTTAAAAACTTGTTCATTGGTAGTATGCTTACAAAATTAAGTTACACTGACTACTTATTGGTTTGAATGATGTTTTAGCCATAATACATTTCATAACAAAGGAACTATAATAATCTAGTTTTATGAAACAAACAATTTTAAAGTTTAAATTTTTGAGATATTTTACAATTTAATTCTGTCCATTTATATCAGCAGTTTCCGAAATATCGTAGTACCTAATATACCGAAAAATTTCAAAGTATTATTACAAAAAAGTATCCAATCCACCGACTTTGTTTAGTTACTGTTTACTCCAGCAACATAAGAGCTCCGCAACTTTCTAACCAAGGCCGCTAAGCGCTACACTAATTGAATTTTATGTTAATTTATACGCCTAATGACTGCCGCACTATGTAATCAGGAGTAACTTAACCTAGCGGAGTAGGACTATACTCGCTAGGCTAAGACTTTATTATTATTTCTTAGTTTTAAGCTTTATGCAGGTACTAAATATGAAGTTTACTACCAATAAAATCCTATAAATAACTATTTGATATCTAATTAAAACTCCTTTGTATGCTTATTAGCAAAATGTACAATAAAATATTATTTTATTAATTACCAACATTCAAATGTAAGTTCCTAAAATAATTTTAAGGTTTGAAAAATTAAAAGAAATATATTTTTTTGCTTTGGTAAGAAGGTTATCAAAAAGTTTAAGTTAGGTTGACACCGCCATTATTTATTTGAAACTATAATTCATATTTAATGAACTAGAGTAATGATTACTATATCCTTCAAATCTATACATGAAACTATTATATTTCATACCTAAGTTGTAAATTAATAACACCCATTTTAAACCATAAATTTTAGAGATATTTGTTGTAAAGAGTTTATAAATAAATAAATAACTACAAAAAAACATATAAATTTACTTACATTTTGTAACAATAATATCACCACAATCTTTCTGCTCTTCAAGAGTATTGTCTGAGACAGCATCTGCAACAATAGAAAGTGGGATCATTTTTGACCTCGAAACTCGGAATACTGTG
>PQWD01005780.1:0-13476 GCA_019425675.1 Leucinodes orbonalis
ATCACAAAAAGGGAGCCTTTACGAGTATAATATCGCTTTGTAGGTCGTTTGTCTATCATTATACTAGTGACTAACAGTTATCATCAAATTTAGCTACAAAAACCCGATTTAAAAATATATATCTCACAATTAGTGATTAGCATATCTAAGCTAATGTTTGTATGTAATCGGTCACTGAACCGAAAGAGGAGGCAAAAGCCACTTTTGCAATTTTATTGGAGTGCCTTATTAAAGACCTATAACGGTCCAAATGGACTTAGGGCATTTTCCATGGAATTGCAGGGATTTGCCATAATATCCACGCTTGACAAGCGAGTCGTGTGATAGAACCTTAATTACGATAAATAAGGAACTAAACAATGACCTTAAAATAGTGTAGTTTCCTAGGTCTCTCGTTACTGAGTCGTCTATGTACATACGTACCGCCGCAGTACCAGATATCGTCCCGTAAAATAGAAGTGTTTGGTACTTCTGTGGTTCGGGATGAGTCATAATACAGTTACTAACGTGCACATATTATTATGTTAGGTCACAGTAAAGTTCAAAGTTCAGTTCACAGGGGGCTCATTGGTGTGTACTGTTGGTTTCCGATCTGGAGGGCGCAGGTTCAATTCTCCAAATACCAAAGTGTGTCTTTGTGAATTTTCGAAATTATGTCCGCTATAAATGTACGTTTATCCGATGCTCTTACGCTGAAGTGAAACATCGTGAGGAAACATGCACACGCTTACGAAGAGATTCCAAGGTTGTGCGTGAAGTCGGTCAAACTTCACGCACCCGCGTGGAAGACTTAGGCATTCACCTTTTACGGGTAGGCTTGTGCCTTTCAGTAGGGACGTATAATGAGCTGATGTGAGGATAGTATTCTGTAATGTAAATGTAATCACATCTTCTTTTATATTAAAAGCATTTGGTAGGTAATGTTAATATTATGCACAATAAGTAGGAGCTATTATTAAGTAGGAACCTACTTTATAAAACAAACAGGTGTGCAGATAGTGTAGATATGCACCATTAAGAATGATAGATATCGACCACGACTGTTGTAGAATAATCTATTAATAAGTTTAGTATACATAGTGGTTCGTTCTTATGGTAAAGAAAATAAGGTTTAGAATTGTCAGCAGATTAGTAGAAGATGTTCTTCCGCAAAACGAAGTTTGTGTGCGTTATTATGATTATTAAGTTGGTTCCGCATTGAAACAGAGTTGTGCCTATGTGTGATTTGTCGAAATACTGAATAGTATGTTAATGAAGCCATTTAAAACTTTAATCTAAGGGACACCCTCTTAGATTAAAGACTGCCACACTTTTATTATTATGATCGGTTAGTTTGAGGCTTACCAATTACCAAGCTGAAGTGGTAATGGGCAGGGCACATGGTCCGAAGAACCGATGGCCGTTCTGCCCTCCTAACGAAGAGTGCAATAAGTCAGGTTTTTGGATGGGCAACGTTGGGGCAGATCGGTTCTCGAATGGAAACTACGTACAACTCGAAACCGTGACTATAGATCTAGCGTACTACATACAAACAAGTATTTGGTGACAGCGTATTCGGAAGTCCGTCATTCGATCTAGCGATTTTCTATGCAACGGATTTTTGCACGGGCGTACCACTTGATATTTTTTTTGCAACACGTTGCTAGAACGGTATTCAAAACTACATATCAGATCCTTCAGGGATGCCCCAAAATGTTTCGAAATTTTTTGTATGACGTTGGCCCTTGTATATATGAGATCATCAGCGCTTTCATTGCTGATAAGACCTATATGACGTACTCATTTTAGTGTTAATCTCTTGTTTGTCCCAAGATCATTCAATTCTCTTGCAGTCTTCTTTCAATCATGATATTAGTGCTTAAGTTTATAGCTTTCACAGCTACTTGACTATAAGTTATATTTTGGTTATCAGCACTTACATACATACATTACACATAAACTGAATGATGACTGAACATTTATAAAACCGACTCAACTCCCTGCAGTCCAGAAAATAAAATCTAGAATTTCCAGATTGAATACCGCTTTAGCGATCGTTCACCCACAACTTGGCGAGCAAGTCAGTATTACCTGTACACGTATAATTTGTCAACAATTTTCTAGTCGATGTTGTATGAGCAAGTAACCCCAATTTAAGCGAGTGCTTATGTTTTAAGCTTGCAAATATACCGGGTGGTATATATTTAAAAATTTAAAACTTATCTTACAATACATGGCCTTGATCTCGATCTGAAGTAACTTCAAAAATGCATTCTCTCGGACATGATGACTGATGCGTTTCGAAATACAAATGGTATTATAATACATAGTAGATGATTGTTTATTGTTCAATGATTTCTTTGTATCATATTAATACAGTCATATTTGCACTGAGGATCATTTTTTAAGAATATATTTGCCGAAGCTTGTGCTAACCTGTGCATATTTAAATATTTTATGACTATCAAGTAAAAAATATCAAATTAATTTACGAATAGGCACGAGAAAGACAAGTCACGTTATTAACGTCAAATAAAGGCACCACCACTTCGGAGTACTTCACGTTGACTGCGAAGAATTTGAGGAGTGTGGAGTGAGGAATATACCCAAATTTATTTATCAAAATGGCAGCTGTCATTCCGGGGACACATTTCATGTATAGTGACACTCTTTCCGTACCTATTATACCTCTATGAATGTAGTTCCTATGTAAAATTTAAGGCCCCAAAAGATTCAAGTGAATGACCGTATAAACAAATTAGTATAACAACAGTGACTCAGAGACAGTTTTTGTCTGAAACACAATTTGATTCAAACGTGATACGAAAGGACCATGCAAGGTACTGTGTCGTTAAGCTACTAATGGCAGGTTGTTGCTCTTACAAGTCCTTGTACGTGTTATTATTTTTTAAACTATTTTCTTGACATTTTATCTCGTTTAAGTGAGACTGGCAGAGTAATTTCTCATGGCAGGAATCTACATGAACCGTCGTGAATGACAAACATAATTTATATTTAGATATACGACATTAAAAGGAGACACCAACATATAAAAAATATGTCTGTACACTTTTACGACTCTTAGTGAAATAAACAATTTTTATTCTTATTTTTTGTATTTGAAAAGGGGACGTTTTTTATTTTGCTCACCGAATAGTGAAATTACCGGGTATTAGAGACCTACCATCTGATGTCTCGGGTGTCGGGTCGGGCGCAGGGCGGCGTGGATGTAGAAAATTAACTGTCTATCAGTTGGTGGTTTCCACCAAGGCCGCTCTGTCATGGTCAGGCGTATCACTAACCATCAGGTGAGCGTCTTAATCGGCCTGTACATTTGGTAACATAAAAAAGGCGTCGACATCTAAATGATTTTGATTGTTCATCCTCCATGTAATATATCTAACGAACTTACGGTGTTTTGTTTATATTACAATATCTAGAAACCTGTTATTTTAAGAACTATAATTATTTTATTAAGACGTTCGGCAGGTTGAACCAAATACCTTATTTATTATGAAACATTGACAATTTACTTCTATTGACCCTTTCCAAATCAAGATCTATTAGATTAACAGATTAAAGCAAACAACAAAATAATAAAACACTTGAAATTTCAACATGGCGAAGAATTGTTAGGATTTCGCCACACCTGGGCCATTGGTGCCATTCGCTCAAACGCATTAAGGTTACCCTTAAGTGTTGAAAATGTTGCTTCATAAGTGTAATTTTCTTACGAACAAAAGTACTTCTTTTCGAACTTATATTTTTGACCTTGTAGGTAACTATTTCGTAGATCACATATAATAAAGTCTTTACAAATTGCTTTATAAGGTTACACAAACGGGTTTGAAGAAGCTTTGTTCCAATTATGTAACCAACCTTCATGGTCCAGTGTTGGGTTTTGATCGATCTTGAGGTTGTGGGTTCGAATCCCATAACCGCAGAGTCAAAGTCACTTTAATTGATTTATAAGTTTACGGGACGGTCATTGCGTTCACCTGGTGGTAAGTGATACGCCTGACCATGACGGATTCAGTGTTCAAGAAATTATTAACAGTAAATAGTCATTATTATACCCGGTAATTTTATTAGCTACAGTGTATCTTTGTGCGTTTTTTTTCTTTTCAATAAATGGGCTGATGGTAATGTTGCTGACCATAACTAGTGACCATGATTTATTGATTGTTGATTGATTCATCATCAGCTCATTAAACGTCCCCACCGAAGGGTACAAGCCTACCCGTATAGGGTGTATAAGCCTTAGTCATCCAGTGCGGATCGGCCGAATTCACGCAAAACCTTTGAATTTTTTCGTAGGCGTGCGCAGGTTTCCTCACGATGTTTTCCTTCACCATAGAAGCGTCCGTTCCGTTAATTGACTGAATGACTAAAAATGCAAGGGACTTATGAAGGTTTACTTGTACTTTATACCGACGAGTATAAAACGATGACTAATGTAGTTTAGTTCACTATAATTTAATGGAATGGTGACATGACAAATCTATTTCAAACTTGAACATGAAATATAAAACGTTAGTTACGTAGATAAATAAACCTACGTTATTTGATACTAAAACAACAAATGCATGTTTGATATAGCTTAGTTGCTATAAGGTCGTCTTCGTATGTACATGAATCTTCCATTTTCCTTCCTAAATAGTAAATAAATTATATTATATGTAACCCATTGAAATTCACAGAGTGGAACATGTAGTATGGGCACGGAACAACGGATAGCATACGTATATAGTTTTGTTTTTGTACATACATATATATTATACATAGAAACACTCAGACCAATAATAATAATTATGAAATAAAACTTATTATATATATATATATATTATATATATATATATTATATATATATATATATATATATATATATATATATATATATATATATATATATATATATATATATATATATATATTATATATATATATATATATATATATATATAATACAAACAGACATGCTTACGCATGCAAATGTTTGTACTGCCCATGGTTTGAACCCAGTATTCTTGATGTAGACGTCTCAACCATTACATCAAATGGGTCGAATGATTGTTTTTGCAATTGTGTCTGTCTTTTCAAGAATTTGAAATTATCCGATGCTCTTACGGTTAAGGAATACTTACATCGTGAAAAAAGCCTGCGCATGTCTCGGAAGAAATTTAAAGGATGAACGTGAAATCGTCCAATCCGCACTGGGCCCGCGTAGACGACTAAGGCCTATACACTCTTTACGGATAGCTCATGCCCCTCAGTGGGGACGAATAATGAGCTGATGATGATGAAGGTTTAGGTAAGGTAGGTTAGGTCTTTTTTTTTGTGGTAGCACCTTATGCTCGTAATATTTATTTAGCGTATTTATACTTTGCAATTTGTGTACAACTTAGAGTACATGAATATTTTATAAATGGTACTTGATATTTAGTGGTTAATTAAGTGATAGTGGTTTTCCTACTTTGTAAACGGAATTTCCCAACAGTAAACTACTTATGATCTATCAAGATTATACTTGATCTGTGTATAATGCTATGTTATATTGAAACCAATTGCCAAAACAAGTTTTAATAAAAAATACCGATTTCAAACTAAAAGCCAAAAATCAATTTTTAGCTTCGCAAAATTAAAAGAAATGGTTAAATAATTCTTTAATAAATTTGAATTGGTGCCAAGTAGAATAAACATGTTAAAAAACATTTTAAAATCTATCCTCAACCCCTTTAACAAGTGGATATTCACAAAATTTGTATGGAACCGTGATAGCTCTGAACTCAAGCCGGGGCATAAGTAATTTCATAAACTGTAGATTGATTTGAAATTTACTTAGTATTTAGTGATAAAACCAGATAGCAGGTTTAATGGTATCCTTTATTGCATAGAATATTTATGTGGGGAAGAGAATGGAAACAAATTTTACTTAACTTTAAATATTCCAAAAAAATACAGTCCGTCCTACTACGTAACGCTCGCTGATACCTAGTTATAAATTATACGCTTAAATGCAAATAATTTATAAATTCTGATTTAATCTGATCACTGTCAGTTACTGTTACTTTAAGTTATGTGTCAATCGATCATTATGTCTATGTATCAAGCCAGCAATTTAATAGTCAACTCACTTGATATTAAGTCAAACATATACCTAGCCTACTCCACAACTTTTTATGCCAAGGTTAGAGTCTCGATCAGGATTGTCCTAACTCGTTGAACAATCAAATACTTAAGGCTGGGTTCAGGCACTTGCCAATTGTTGGGTGAAGCTATGAAGACAAAACCGTCAGTTAAAAACATCATGAGCTTTTCACGTCCTATTTCAGGGAAAAGATCTCCATGCATTTCATGCAACTTGCAATGCCATGGGAGCAGTGCCAGATTAAGCCAGCGCGGGGGGTTTTGTTTCAGGGTTCCGAGCTTAGGGTATAATCTGGCGGTTTCAAGGGTAGAAATGCAGCATATATGCTAGTCTAAATTAAACGATTACAACTAACCATTTACGTCAAAAACTTCTACTATCAGTTCTGATTTTGAAAGAAAGAAAGAAAGAGCATTTGCTACTCTAGCTATATGGCTGATCCGGCTCTGCATGGGCAGTTTGAGCCGTAAACCACTTCGCGGGCCAATACGGATTGGTGGGTGCTAATTACTACCATTTATTTATGTAATTTCTACACTAGGATCCGTTAAGGTTCTTAAAAGGTTACGTTGGACGAGAGTCTCGTCAATATAGGCTTTGTTCCTAAACACGGAGTTAGATGTATTATTCGAGTTACTGTTCGCTCTGCCTGTGCTATGGAAGACCGGATGTTTTAATTATTTTTATCAGAATTTATACGAATTATAAGTATTCTGCCATTGACGCCGTTGATTTGATAGTAGGCTTCAGTTTTAAAAAACTCGTCTCAATGAGTAGCTAATTTTACAAAAAAAATACAGTGAGTAATTATTACAGGTGCAAGCAATATTTCAGATTCTAAAAAGATAATTTAAAATATGGGCTAGGAAATGCGTTTCCATATAAAATTCTGACCGACTCTTAGCCTTTGCAGATTCATGCATCAAGTCATGGTCAAGGTACAATTCTAAAATCCGCCAAATTTTAATCTAAATATTACAATGTTAAGTTACCTTCCTTAATGATCTAGGACTCGAATTTAATGATTGTGTATCCAAAGATCCTACACAAAAGCATTGAAAACATACACAATGTTGACTTTAGTAATATTTAAAGTACGAAAAGAAGTTACCAAACATGATCGTGCAGGATGTTGGTGGTAACGAAATAAGTAAACGTAAACGTTTGCTTAACCTTTTTGCACTTTACCACCCAGAACATAAGATTAAGTATAGTAAAAACGAAATATTCATACTTTGAGCAACTTCACCAGACGTGTTTACTAGCTGCTTGCAGTTTGCATTCACGGTGAAATCCAAAGACAGGATTGTGGCTTGCAACATCTCTTATGACGTATATATATGCATATTATGATCATGTGTAATTGATTGCAATCTTATTGTTGGAATCACATGTTTAATTTTATTATTCCTATTTATTGCATGGACGTCAGTTTATGTACCTATCTTTAGATTTCCATTTGTTATGCGGAAGAGGGTTATTGTGTTTTCTATGACTAATATAATGAAGATAAACGGTTTGTATATTTGTAATGATAAAAGAAATCAATGCAAATACAACAAAGCCTATATTTAAATGAATCAATGACAAATGTATCATATAATGTCAGCAAATAAGTTTTGGTTTAAGGTACTGATTTTGAACGTATTTTATTTGGACCTGTCTTTTATTTCCATTTGAAAATTAAACAGGATTTTCAAATCGTTTAACAAAAACCTAAAAATTATCTACTTAGCTTAGCTTTTTTTCCTGTTAGATTCTAAACTATTATTCACTATCTATCCTGAGTTTTTATAAAACTCTCAGACAATAGCTAAAGTGTCCTTATTTTTAATGATGCTTGTAGCTGGATAAGCTTTTCTCCTAGTAAAGATATAGAACGTAATAATTTGGAAGTAATACTGTCAAAACAATAGAATTATTTCAAATTTTATCAATTGTAGTCGAAACTGCGAAAATAAGGTATTTTTTATTTCATAGGAAACCAGACATTATGGGGAGGCAAGTACAGATATATTTTCCTTCAATAATATTTTTTTGTTAATATTATTAACATTTTTTAGAAAAAGTTATAATAAAATATCATGTATGGTGTGATGACATGACAATTTTTGAAAAAAGTGCGGCTTGGGCACTACGATTTTTGACAAACATTTTGTCATGATAAAAAAACAAAAGCAATAACTTAGTAGCAAAACTTTCACACAGCATTGTTAAAAGCATTGATAAAAAAATTAAAAGAGATATTTTACTAAAACATTTAAAAAACTGGTAGTTTCATCCTCCAATACAACATACCGACTCTTAAAATCCTAAAAACAGGCAAACACTAACTCACTTTTTTATAACGGGCTTCTCACTTATTCACGATTGCAATAGAGTGTACTGATTTTGAGACGTGCGTGTGCCGGCTCTCAGAACCGGACTACAACTGAAGGTGTCGAGGCTCTTGTTGCAACTTCTTGGGCAATGGTGTCGCTCAGACACATACGGATTCATAATATGTCGAACATAATTGGAGTCATGAATTTTTGCTCCGAGCTTAACTCGGTTCTATTTTGCTGAGCAAGCAATTGGTGGAGATTGGCTGAGAAGATCGTAGGATCGGAATATATGGCGTGAAATGGAAGAGAGAAAGAGATATTGTAGGAAGACCAGGGGCTTACCGCCAAAAATAGTCAGCATCAACAACCCCACGGGCATAAACTACTCATAAAAGCCTTAGTCGTCCACGCGGGCCCTGTGCGGATTGGCCAACTTCATCTTAGCGAAATATTTAAAATAAGTCTTCGTCTTAACAACTGTAAAGAATCAACCCATTGTCTTGAGAATATTACAATAATGTTAACGGTAAATAATCAGTAGTTATGTAAGATGTGTTTCTATATATAAGCAACACTTTCCATTTTTTTCTATACAGAAACGTTGCAAAAAATTTTATAATATTATCAAATGATATCATAGTTTAAACACACACGGGACAGCTGCGAAAGGTTAGCAAATGTTTGCTCATCGCAATTATGCCTCGTATGTTCTCAAGGTGAGTTCTTTTTAGCGGAATCGAAAGCGCAGTTTAATCTTGCTTCATATAACCTTTTAATGTGTTGATAGCAAAGAAATGAATTTCTTTGACACCATTTCGAATCGGCAGCTCAATCTATTTACAGTGATGCTGTATGGGGAGGCCTGTAAATAGACTGTTATAGGCCAATATGGAATAAATAAATATCCACTGACATTCATATAGCGCCCAAGTTAAGCGACAACTTATATACGTTGTTTTTGTAAATACATATATATTATACATAAAAAACAGACATATTCATGCATACACATTTTTGTACTGCCCGGGGATAGAACACGGAACCCTTGGTGTAATAGCCGACGTCTCAACCATTACACCAAATGGATCGTCAATATGATAAACAGGGTTGTTATTATTTCAAATTAGAATTCTCCAGGGACATTGTAAACTTATGGTTATGATAAACTGATGTCCAGCAGAAGACTGCGACAGATTTAAGGTAGGAGAAAATTCCGCATGGACACTGTCTTTTCTAGGGAAAATGAGCAGTTCTATCGGTTTCAATGCGTCAAATCTTGGGAAATATTGTGGGAGAGTGTTGAGCACATACATTCAACCAGCCCTAACCTTGAAACAATTTGCGTTCAATTATTATAAACACAATCTAAGATCTTCATTGTGGAACAATGGACCTATTAATTTCCTATTGCAGCATTAATAATAACAATCATAAATTTGTCTCACTAACATAACAGAAAAAATATTTTACAAAATACCAAAGTCAAGATGCGTCTCGGCAAGCGTAGCGTAGGACGCCCTCCGGCCCGATGGACCGACTACTTGCGAAAGGTCGCTGGTGGAGGCTGGATGAGGAAAGCGGAGGACCGGGATATCTGGCGCAAAATGGGGGAGACATATGTCCAGCAGTGGACTGCGATAGGTTGAATAGGAAAGTCAAGATGGGAAGCCGATACTATCGCTTGGAATATTTATACTATGTGATCCATGTTGATCTATTACATATAAATAAAATTGGAGTGTCTGTTTGTAATGACATTTTTTGTCTGTCTGTATGTTTGTTCGAGGTAATCTGTGAAATGGCTAGATGGATTTAAACGGGACTGCAGGTAGCAGATGTAATAGGCAACTTTAATTTTATTCTTGATTGGAGAAATAAAGAAATGTATTACCGCGTGATTAAAGAAGCGATTTTATAGATTTTGTTTAACTGTGGGAGAATCTTTAAAATAATCTTAAATCTTAGAAATACTTATATCGTGGGTAATACCGTGGGGAACGGCTAGTTGAAAATAAAATTATTGTTATTATTATATATCAGAGATTCGGAACTAGGAACCCGAGTGCAGTAACAAGCTTTTGAAGAAAATAATTTTAGTCATAGTATCCCGTAATTTTTTTCCCCATGAGTAGCGTGAGAGATCCCGTAATTTCATATTTTACACTGCACTGATCTTAATCGCACTCTCTATGTAACATATATGTTAAAACAATATAGTAAAGTACATTTATTAACCCTGAAGGGTACGGAAAGAAGAAGAGACGACGCGTCACCTTAGGCTCAAGTTATATTATGTTCTACACTACCTACTTGACCTTTTATTGTTATTATATTAATTGATTCAATATTATATTAACAAAAAATTATTTATGTGCAAAAGTATTTCCTCTTTAATATTAAACATTGTTATATTGGGAATTGAAGGCATCTCAGCCTTACAAACTTTAGCTGAAATCAGTGGGCTGTGGAACATGCTGAAAATATCAAATAAGACTAGCCAGCCAAGATGCACTGGAAAAGCATAGCGTATAAAGATCTGAAAACCTTAACGAAGATTGTTACGACCTTACAGTTTATTGAAACTGTCGTGTGGTTTATCTCCAGTCCCTCAGTGCTACTTGAGGCAGTTAGTCTTGACAACTACCAAAGAATGGTAGTCGTTATCACCTACCAATCCGCATTCAGTACGCCTTGATCCTACCTGGTCTTAAACCCAGTAAAACATAGTTCTTGCAGTCTTTGATCTAATTTTCGAGCCAGTAATTACTTAGTACTTACCATCGCGTATATTTAGAGCGTGTTCATATTTAGGCAAGCTTTTAACATAACATATTAAAAGTGTGTATAGACTTCCTGTGGTGTTCAGTTAGAATTAAAATAGGTACACAAAAAATAATACGTATTATTTCCCGTCATTTTATTGTTAAATTAGCAATTAATTATACAGCCCTATTGATGAGTAGTTATTAAATAAAAGCGCATCCGATTAACTATACTTGTAGCAGTGTTTTGAGTACGTAAAACAATGTATGCCTACGGAAATTGCAAGAATGTAAATAAATTTAACATTTTATGAATTACGTGCTGTAATTGAAGAATCTTTAGAAATCTAATAAAGGACCTATTCCAAATAAATTGTATATTATATAGATTTGTTGATAAGAAAGGAGAAAGATACTAATTTCAATACTTTTGTTTAGACTTAAAATTGTAAAGTTTCACTGTTTCCACAAAAGTTTATGATCAACAAGCTTAGGATATTTTATCTTATATATTTCAACCCACGTTTTTTACGCTTTATCTATGTTTCGCGATAAAGGGAAAGGTAGGCTGTATTTGAGATGCTTGCGTCACAGGTTAGTAATATCACTATGGTCCTTTCCTCGTAATAAATTATAGAATCCAGTTGCTCTCAACAAGCTGCAATAACCTAAACAACCGGACAAAACGCACAAAGTAACTTTATACTATGACCAAAGCCCCAAGACCCTAGACGTACACCTTGGAGGCAGTACGTATCGGATGTACTATCAATACAATTAATATGTGAGGCAGAGTTCAATGACTTCATATTTGTGTCTGTAAGCAACCTTCCATTAGTCCAATTTTGTATTTCTATTGCAGGGTGTATTTACGAAATTCCACAATATTATAGTATTTAAGCGTTAAGCGTCGGTGGCTCAATGGTGTGGACTGTTGCCCTCCTACCGGGAGAGCTGTGGTTCAAATCCCGCCACCTACCAACGTATTTTCAAATTTTCGAAAATATATATACGTTATCCGACGCTCTTACGGTGAAGGAAAAACATCGTGAGGAAACCTGCGCACACCTGCGAAGAGATTCAAAGTTTTTGCGTGAAGTAGTCCAATCCAATGGGTCGTCAAATCAATTTGACGACCCATTTGGTGTTGCGGTTGAGAGGTCGGCTGCAATACCAAGGGTTCCGGGTTCGATCCCCGGGCAGTACAAACATTGTGTGTGCATAACATGTCTGTTTGTAATGTCTGGGTGTTTCCTATGTATAATATGTATGTATTTACAAAAAAAAATATTTATATAAGTATATTTATCCGTTGTTTAGTACCCATAATACAGGCTTCACGCTTAACTTGGGACTAGATGGCGCTGTGTAAATGTCAGTGGATATTTATTTATTTATTTAATCCGCACTGGGCCCGCGTGGTCGACTAAGGCCTAATCACCCCATACGGGTAGGCTAGTGCCCCTCGATGGGGACGTTTAATGAGCTGATGATGATAGTACTTAAATAGAGTGCCTAAATTTTAATTAGAATCTACAAAGGATTGGTGACACAAATACTAACAACTAAGTGACCGTCTGACTTTTCATTTTTATATTATGATAAAAACAAATACTGACTATAATAATACAATATTGAAGGCTTTTTATGACACTAGTTTTATTTGATGCCGACGTCAATATTTGTGAAAACAGCAATCTGATGAAGTAACAATTGAAATTTTGTTTTTGTCATTTTAAACTTTAAAACTGTGTAGTAGGCTCTGCCTCCCCACAAGCATGCCTTGTAACAGTCTTGATACCAATGATATATTAATAAAACTGTTGATTGGAAGAGATTGCTTATTAGCAATAAGGCCGACATTAAAGATTTTTGTACTGTGAATAGGTTTTTATTGTGAAATTGTAATAACGAAGCGTAATATGTCTTTCTCTCTCTCTTCAACCTATCACAGTCTACTGCTGGACATAGGTCTCCCCAATTTTGCGCCAGACATCCCGGTCTCCGCTTTTCTCATCCAGCTTCCACCAGCGACCTTTCGCAAGTCGTCGGTCCATCGGGCCGGAGGGCGTCCTACGCTACGCTTTCTATTACAAAAAAAAACTTACATCAATTGCCGTCGGGTCCAGTTGCAAGAGCAAAGATCGATTTTCTTTTATCAAGCCTCGTGTTGAAAGCTGACAGTAACGACGATAGATAAAGGCGGTGGGTATTGACCACCATGCCAAAGATACCATCTCTGGACGCAATGGCATTCCGCAAA
>PQWD01005780.1:15406-124140 GCA_019425675.1 Leucinodes orbonalis
AGAACGAGAGTGGCCTCGTATTCACAATCTTTAGGATGGACGTTAACGCATTGACCAATTGGGGGGGCGGTCCGCTCGATGTTGGGAGCTTTGCTTGGTCCTTACTGGTGGTGGACTCGATAACTGAGTGCTAGGCGTGGGTACCATTGAGCCACCGACGCTCTTAGTGTACGCAATATTGCGGTATTGATGGAGGATAATAACTGACTTTCAGATGTTGGTCTCCTTATTGATATTCTCTCATCATTCAGGTTATTTTTAGAGGCAGTCGTAAATTTTGTAATTCATAAGGTGTTCTACGATGTAAAGACTTTATAAAAATTGAAATTTGTCTTACTATTGTATATTTCCATAGGGCCGGCGTCACCGCCATATTCTTCTGGCAGGATTTCTTTGGGAACGTGTTGGTGCAGCGTTTTGAGCTCAGTGTGGGTGAAGATCTGGAATTGTGAATACAACCTATTAGTGTGAAGTGACAAATAATTCAAAAACTCATGTCATACCCAGCAAAATATACAGTCTGCAGGAAGACTTGATGCATTGTTATTTTTCCTTTCTTTCTAAGAACTGCTGTAACTCGCAGATAGCGTTTACAAATTTACTGAGAAATTTGCGAGCGCAGGTGGCTCTCAGCATGATGTGTCTAAGAAGATCAATTTGGGTTTTAAGGAGATCTAGCTCATCTTGTTATATGTATTCATTAGAGCCTAAAGGCCTATTTCGTGACTACTCTTTTAGTATGGTCATTAATACTCAAAAATTCACATTGGGTCACCGTTGAGGGTTATGTTTTAATCCCTTCATAGCTATGCCCTCTGAGAGGGTCTGTGTATTTCAGTGGGACGTTAAATGAATTTGATTTATCCCATAAAATTATAAAAAGTACCCTTAAAATTCAGGTTATTTTTAATTACCATAATATCATAAGATACTTACTCGGTTCCTGATCTTCTCTTTGAGGAATGGCTTCACAATGTTAATAAGAGTATCAACAAGAGGCGATGAGTTCACAATATGAATCTCTTTTAGCTTCACTGGATATGCTTCCTGGAATCAAAATAAAGCATGATTTTATTTGATATATATTTTTATGTTTATATTACAATACAGGACGGTGGTATTGCTCTAGTCGATTAGGCTCATCGTTCCTGCCACTTCAGCTTGCTTATTCTTTAGGCTATGTCGACCACTTTGATTCTTTGTCGGATCACCACATTTCTGACTTGACCCAACAAAGAAACTCCGAGCAAAGCCCGTTCCATAGCCCGCTGAGCGACTTTAAATTGATAGACCAGCCGCTTTTTGTTTTCAAACTGAATACTGGTTTTGGCCTAAGATGGCCTTTACAGCTTCACCGGGCAATTGGCGAGTGGAGATGGCTCTCAGCCTTAAATTATACATAGCGAGCCTAAGGGTGTCCTAGAGTAAAACTCGATCCTCGGCAAAGGACCGCCGCACTGTACTGCGGTGTATACCATCAAGCCCGCTTAATAGATGAAACGTCTCGATGTGCATGGAGGTATTTTATTTTTTTACCCTTGAGGCGGAACAAAATATATAATCATAACTGTTGTGCTGAGTATAATATATGCAATTAATGTAATACCATCTTATCTCTCTCTTAATCCTATTGCAGTCCACTGTTAGACAATGCTACCTTTCCCATTCTGCACAAGATTTCCTGATCCTCGTTGACATGGTTTCTCTAGTTAATTACAATGTTGTATAAAGTAAGACTCCCATTCACAAATGTAATTTAAGTTTCGTATGTACCTGCACACAAATGAAGAATTTCTTGAGTACGGGCAGAGAGAGCTTGCCAATATGACTGGCCAGCACCACAGAAGCGTCCAGGATGTAAACGTCACCAGCAACTCCTTCTGACTCCTCCTTCAGTCTGATATCACCAATCATCATGGCGATCTTAAAGGCATCTATCAACATGCTTGTGTCGAGTCCATTGTCAAGACCTGTAAAATTGAGAAAACCACGTATTATATATATTTTTTATAATTATTTCATGGGTAGGCAAAGAATAAGTGGTCGATTAACATGATATATCCACTGACATTCACACAGCGCTATCTAGTCCCGAACTAAGGCTGTAATATTAGTACGGATAAACATACTTGAAATACTTTTTGTTAAATACAAACATATTATAAACTAGCTTTTGCGTGCGACTTCGTCCGCATGGAATAGTTACTTTGGCCTAACGCTCTCTTCGTTTATATAGGTGAGTTAAAACTGAGATATCTCATAAGATATTCATTTAAATTGAATGATGTAAAGGGCAATTTTGTTAAAAATGAAATACTTGTGATAAATAAAGTATTTATTTGGATAAGGATTGATATCATATTAATGAAAATAGCTTCGCAAAATGATGCATTATTTTAGAAAAAATTTTTAGATAAAAATATGTTATAGGGAGCCAACCTTAAAAGATAGACATATGCTGTCGCGGACTTTTTTATAGATCTTTAAAAGGGTAGCAATACTCTCATACATGACTTTTGCGAAACTTTAACCCGTAGCGTCGCAGCGGAATCTCCAAGTATGAAAATTTCCCCCCGGATTTTGAAACATTCTTCATTACTGCTCCGCTTCTATTGCTTGTAGCGTGATGATATATAGCCTATAGCCTTCCTCGATAAATGAGCTATCATCTAACACTGAAATAATTTTTCAAATCGAACCAGTAGTTCCTGAGATTAGCGCGTTCAAACAAACAAACAAACAAACTCTTCAGCTTTAATATTAGTATAGATTTAAAATATTATTGAAACACCTAAATCAATACAGGGATACATGTTCATGCACAAAAATGTTTGTACCGGCCGAGGATCTAACCCGGAACTAAGGTGTAGTAGCCGACGTCTCAACCATTTCATAAAATGCACTATTTGCGCCGAAGCATAGCTCTGGCTATATACTTCTTCTGCCTCCTTTAATTTCATAATTTAGGTTTCCCTCAAAATACGATTCACGCGTTTGTTATGTTTATGGAAATGTGTAATGTGTCAGTAAATGTCATCTCTTACCTCTTGCTATGATCACTCTGCAGCCTTTGGGTGTTAGTCCGGGTAGAGGTGGCCCTTGACTGAAATGAAGATTTAAAATAAATGCATTTTGAACTCTTATGTAGGCAAGAGTTTAATTTAACTGTATCGCCTGTGAGTGCTTCTAGACTAATCCTAAAAATGTTTGCAGATGTTGATTTGCGATGCGTAGAATGGCATGTGCCAAAATTTAATTATCGTTAAACTTTTATAGGAAAAAACACAATTTTCCATTTAAAAAAATTATCCTAGACTTTATAAAACTTTAGACATCAATCTTACTATGCCCGCTCTCCTCAACCTTTCGCAGTCCACTGCTGGACACAGGTCTCCCTCCAGATATGCCGGTCCTCCACTTATCTCATCCAGCCTCCACCAGCCACCTTTATCAAGTCGTCGGTCCATCGTGCCGGACGCGTCCTGTGCTACGCTTGCCAAGACGCGGTCTCCACTCCAGAACTCGTCTGCTCCAACGGCCATTAGATATGACGATTTTATCCAAATGTTTGAAAATTACCAAACTACATAATTGTATTTCTTCTTCAGTAGTTACATTAAATAAAACATTCATTGACCTATGCAGGGTCAATCGGCTCGTTTTATTTGCATAAAGTGATTTGTATACAGGGTGTTTACTTATTTCAAGAAAAAGTTGTAAAATTTCATAACCCATTTACCCTTTAGACATGAGGTCACGAAGTCCAGGACTGGTGATGTCTCTGTTGGAGAAGAACTCGGGGCAAGCTGCCCTCATGGTGAAGTACATATCGAGCTTACGCTTGCATCTCTCCAACGAGAAGTTGGTTCCTCGGAGGAAGGTCATGATGCGGTCGCTATCTGGAATCATGGAAAAGAATTAAATAAAATACTTCATAAGTCTGCTATTTGAAGACTTCAACCAGATGCCAGTACCTACCGACTAAGGTGTGTGCCTAAAAACGTTGGGTACTCGCAGGTATATCTAACAGACACAATATACTTGAAAACAGACATGTTCATGTCTGTTTGTATTGGTCTGGGTGTTTTATATGATTATAATGTACATATTAAACAAAAGTAGTTTTAAGCTTATTTATCCTTTTATTGTATCCATATAAGAGCATCGGTGATTCAATGGTGTGGACTGACACCTTCCTATCGGGAGGGCGCATGTTCAAATCCCGCGACTTACCAATGTGTTTTCGAATTTGCGAAATTATATAGCTCGTACGTTATCCGACGCTCTTACGGTGAAGGAAAACATCGTGACTAAACCTGCGCAAGCCTGCGAAGAGATTCAAAGGTTGTGCGTGAAGTCGGCCAATCCGCTCTGGGCCCGCGAGGAAGTTAAAGCCTTTACACCGTATTCGGGTAGGCTCGTGCCCTCGGTGGGGACGTTTAATGAGCTGGTTATGATGAGTATCCATATTGTATTGAGTATTACAGGCTAATGCTTCGTTTGGGGCTAGCCCCATCACACACTCACTCATTTCTTAATGTACTTCGAATTCCGGCGATATACAGGTTTACCAAAGTTAATGTAAAAAGTGACTTACTCTTTCACTATTCAAATGTACCAGTAGGTAGCAATTATGGTTTAATAAAATTTAATTGGGACCCTTTTGGATTGCAGAATTACTTCAAATTACTAAACCTACATACCTATGTATATGATAAGCGTGGATATCTAGATTTCCGACAACTGGTATAGTAATTCTAATTTTGAGACATATCATAAACGTACCTACAATTATTATAAGTACTTACTAATTCATTACTTGATGTGTCATTTTTTAAAATTCATGACGCGTGTTTCGAAGATTATAGTATTTTATATCTCACATGGGTATAAAATTTGTTGATGCGGTTAAGATGATGGTAGGTCATTCATTTGTCATTTAGATGAATGACTTACTGACCCCCATGACCGAACATGTTCATCGTCTTCGGTCATGAAGTCTGAAGACCTTATCATTGAAGATGACTAATGAAAATGTTGTCCTTAGATTGATCTTAATATCAGTATGATATCAAATTGTACGTGTTTCGTTTAAATTTACATCACATGGCCTTTGAGTTGAAAAGTTTTATGTAACAAAAGCCACTGATAAATTTGGTGAAATTGAATACAAACACATAAAGAAGTTATAAATAAAATACCTTAAACAAAATTAAAAGATAAACATGGTTTTATTAGGCTAGTTTAATTTAATTATGCTTTTAATTCAGTTTTTTTTAAAATGGCGGCTTTATGACTCTATTTAAACTTCACTTACGACAAAGACAGTATTTTTTTTGGTTATTAGGAAAAAATGAACATGTTTGAGTTCATTAGTCTAGTAATGAATACAACCCTATCATAATCAATAGCAATGGCTTTTGGAATTAACTTCAAGCTAAAGACATCATTTTTTGATAGCAAAACATGTGCATGATAGAATACTTTATCTGATGGTATATATATAAAATGATTGTAAAAAGGAAGTCGCACACGTTCCCTTAAAACGTTACCCGCAAAGATAGAGATACTACAAGTTGTAGGTTTCTGTGTTTAGGTAATGTACGCTCATTCTAAATATGTGTGCTGTCGCTGCATTCGGAACACTATTTTCAGTTGTTTTGTGAACATGTCACGAATCTATACTTTTTACATCATTGCTATCAGAAAGTTAAAAGTTCCAATACCTTGTACCCTTTGTATACTAACCCCACTCATCAGGTAGCTGTGGCTGCTTCTTAAGCCACTGTTTGATATGTTCCACGTCACTGTCCCGTGTATTTACATCCTCGTTCAACTCTTCGCGAATCTTCTTCCACATTTCGCCGGACCGCTGTACAAAGAATGCTGTCGACGCCATTTTGAATTGCAGCTGTCAACAAAAGATAACTTTTGAGGAATAATTTCGAATAGCCGTATGATCTAGAAACTAATGAAAAAGTTATTTTTACTGTTGCATTTGGTACATCTGGATACAATGAATTTCCAGTTTTCCAATAATGCAACGTTTGGGACTAACAAGTGCAGTGTGTATATAAGTAGATATTTATTATTATAATAATACTAGTTATGCCTTTTTTTTAAATCCTAAGACGTGTCGACTCTCTCGTCTTGCATAACTTTTGCATTCTAGATGCGATAGAAATTGCAAGTTGCATGAACTTTGCACTTTTTGCACCACTCCTAAGAACCTAGCCTAATCCGGTCGGACCGGCTTACTAGGGCCGCATGTTTCTTGAGAAGCGTGCAATGGAAAAGAACGGATAATCTACAAATTATATAATAATGTCAACCATGTACCAGTATGACATAAGTCTTATAAGCTTAATCCACCGTTTATAATGTTTGAATAGGGTACGCTACATAACTTTGAAAAACTAAATTCTGATATTCACAATCACGGATTCCAAAATTCCGTATTTTAGAATTTTGAATGTTTCAGGAATTCTGATTTTCAGTATTCCGAGGTATTATAATTCATATCTTTAGAAACCCGACATTAGGACTGACTTAATATTTGTACGATACCTACGATTTTAGAACGATTTGACAAATACCATTCATAATTCCTAATATTATCAGTTTATTTATTGAATTATCCGAAATACCATTATTACGAATTCGGAACGTCAAAACTCCGAAAGACAAAACTCCGAATGCATGCATGTACGTAAGCTAGCATTCAGGCAAATAATAATAATAGTTCATTTATTTGACAAATTTGGTAAATAATGTTTTGCCGAAGCTCTATGTGCAAATGTTTATAGGTATGTAAATAAAGATATACATTACAAATTTGTTGCTATAAAAATAAAATCATTACGAGTATGCAAATTAAATAACTATAGAAGTTAATTTTTTGTTATGAGGTTATAAAAAATGCAACAAGCAGGCATGCATGCAAGCAAGCATATAGGCATATGAGGGACCAGCATTTAAGTATGCAGGCATGCATTCGGTTTGCCCTTTTCCGGTGCTGCGGGAATTGCAGTCCTTACGCCTTTGCGTAACGAAACTCAGGCACCCACGCTCACTTCCGTTCATAACTTGGTTTATGGATTGATTAATGTTGCAACAAAATTACTTCTGTAAAATGAAGTATCAAAGTGAATACTTTGTTTTAATTATAATAATAAAAGGTTTAACGACCGTAAAATATAGTACCTGTGGAATTGCGTGCAATTAAGATTAAATGTTTTATATATTATAAATTTACTAATCCAGGAAACCATGAGTCATAGTATCATAAACAAAGTTATAGGTTATAATAGTGTAGTGGTCGAGACGTCGGCTGCTACACCAAGGTTTCGGGATCGATCCCCGGGGAGTACAAACATTTTTGTGCATGAACATGTCTGTTTGTAATGGTCTAGGTGTTTTCTATGTATAATATGTATGTATTATAAAAATATATATACTGTAAGTATGTTTATCAGTTGTTGAGTACCCATAATACAGGCTTCACGATAACTTGGGGCTAGATGGCGCTGTGTGAATGTCAGTGGATATTTATTATTTATTTATTATGATTAACAGTGACCACCATACAGGTATCAATAAATATATCCACAGACCCAATTTAAGCATAAATTTTTTTCGTATGGAATTTTTTCGCTGCTTTGCCGCAAATGGTATTCACGGCTTTACCGGGTAAGGAACAGGGATATAGTATATCGCTCCCCGCAACCCCTTAAGAGGAGATTCGAGTTCCAGTCAGGGACATCCTTGGGCTCGTTTTGTAAATATTTGAAGCTGAGGGCCCTTTAACGCTTGCCGCTTGACTGGTAAAATTGTAAGGGTTCGGTCAAACGAGAGAGAAAGTAAAAAACGAAAATTTTATCAACAAAATCGAAACAAAAACTGTTATGAATTAAAACCTAAAATTCAGCTACATTTTTTTTCATGTTAATCAAATTTCGCCTCAAATTCAGCTAGATGTTAATCTAGCTTCATTAAAGGTGTAACACAAACTATGAAACACAGTTTTTTTTGTAAACAGAAGGTTTCAATATTACCTTCATACGCATCTACTCATATATAAATTTGGTTTTCTATGAAATAATCTAATTGTGCGTCATATAATTAACAACATATTACGTTACTACAGTATTTTATAAGCTATTAAAATAGGTAAGTTTACACATGTATTAACTTTGAAAAGCTGTAAGTAAATACATTCTATACAAAAAATATTGACGGTAATCTAACCTACAAACTGTAGCAAAGAAATATAAAGTGCACCATGAACCCGTTCAATTTGATCTCAAAATACTAGGACCATATAACCATACTGTTGGTAGTATTCGTTTTGGATCATACTAAAATCGCGTTGTCAATTAGAGGGGTCCAAATCTCGTCAAGGTTGAGACCTCGCGAGTTGGGCAAGAGAAGCTGAGGCAACGGCCAAACCACCAGTCAAGGTCTTCTTTGAACTTGCATGAACTGGATAATGCATTTGAATCTTGGGCCATTAATACTTAGGATCTGCGTTTATAAAAATTACATAGATAATAACAACGTTTATTATTTCTCAATTGAATGTTGCTGGAATTATTATTAAAGTATACGGTGCATAATTCACAGATATTTGTATTGTCTGAATAAACCTGTTTGTTTATATTGGTCTCGATATTTTCTATGTAAAACATGTAAGTCACCATCATCATTACGCCTAATATGTCCACTGCTGATCGAAGGCCTCCCCTAATAATTTCCACGCGGGCCGATCCCTAGCAGTTGACATCCATCTGCTACCCGCCACTTTAACCCTACTATTCTAGGGCGTCGTAAATCGCGACAGAGGGAAATTTTCCACCAAGTGATGCGCAGAAGCATCACTTAGGTACTGGCGTATCTCTGCGCTCACCAACCCGCCTGTCAAGCGTGGTATATGGCATTGACCCTCAATGACAGAAATATGTAAGTATTTATCTGCTGAAAATGCCTATTCTGCTGCAAAACTTTTTCGCAAATCCTCGGTCTAAATTAGTTATGGTAAAAGCTCCGGTCTTAGATTACAGAACATGAACATTATCTTGCTATGAACGACTCATCCCAGGAAAAATATCGTAGGTATGTACAAGGTAGATTACATACATTTAACATCGTGATCTCTTAATTAAGGTCAATAAGGACGCATATGTCATTTAACCATAAACGTTTGTGCTTGTGTTTTTCTGTCAACTTTTGAACCCATTATCTGGCAGTAATATATCTAAAAAAACCGTAGCTATTGTCTGGTTTCTTTGTAGACACTGTAGAGTTAAAACTTAAAACTAATTTATCATATTTTGAAAAATAGTTACGGTAATATTTGTAGTTTTTAAACTTGTTGCAACTTTTTGCCAGTACATAACATCACATGTGATAACAAATACATGTAACCTAGTATAAGTTTGGAGAGAAAAGCGACCGAGTACATACCGGTAACACAAATAGGGACTGGTGGAACCTACAGGAACTTCCGACGAAGGCTTCCGCCTTCGGGGACGGAATCTCGGTCTTGTAGTGTTGCGTCACGCAACTTTCGTGTGTTCTGAGATGCGTTATACGCTTTATCCGCCGCGAAGGCGACAGTGATCGGATCGTTGAGTACCTCCCGGGGACGTCTACGTTTGCGGGAAGACGAATAATGTACCACTGTCTAGTTGCTATTCTTTTTTTTACCTTTGATCCCGGTTCGTAGAAATACCAAAACCATAACTGGGCGGGAGAAATAAATAATAATGGGGTAAGTTTAAAGTTTACAAATGGTCATTGGTCATGCTTAGATAATAACAACTGATAAGTTAAGAGTTAACTAACATCAAGAAGTAAATATCGTTTCTTTACATCCTGTTTAATATTCATTTTAGTACTTCTAGTTATCAAGTTCAATCCATTTTTGGGAATAGACCATGTCCGGTTATGTCCATTTATAGCTTGAAGATGTTTTATTTTTAAAATTTTATTTTTTATGTTTACAAAGGCTTGCCAATCTGTGCTTGATGGTTTTTTTAGTTCATTAAAGATTACTTATAAGTAAATTATTTCAATACTTATTATTAATTCAACTTTATTGTTCATAAAGATTGTAATACAATATTAATGATAACCACCAATACCACGACCAAAAGGGCTTTCTTTTCTGATAGCTGGGATATCTGGCGCAAAATGGGGGAGACCTATATAGTCCAGCTGTGGACTGCGAAAGGTTGAAGAGAGAAGTTTGCAATGTTAAACCAAATTAGAAATAAAAAGACTTGTACCAAATTCCACTTAGGTACACCATGCATATGACCCCATGGTTTTCTTTACAACGTAAAATAAAAACTGTAATTTACACTTCCAATTTTAAGTGATATTTCGACTATGTAGTATCGAAGTATTAAAATGCATTCTCTAGCATTATATTAAAACAGTGATGCATATCTGCGGAAATATAAGCAATTATAAAAAAAAACAGTGGGTCAAGGTATAATTTGAGTACAGCAAAATACCGGACTACGGTTGAGAAATGGATGTTGGGTAATATGTGGGCGTACGCTGTCTCGGTCAACAGCGAAGGTCATGATATACTTGGTGAATGAGTAAAATGAACTAACAGATAAGTCTTCGGAAACAGAAAAATTAAATATACACAGACCTTTTACACAGAGCCATCTAGCCCTAAACTATGCCGAAGCCTCTTATATGGATACTAAACAACGGATACACGTACTTATTTTTTTCGTACATACATATTATACATAGAAAACAGCCAGACCAATACAAACACACATGTTCATGCACACAAATGTTTGTACTGAATGAACATGTCTGTTTGTATTGGTCTTCTGTCTGAATTTGAACCTGCACCCCCCACATCAGGAGGCAACGATCTACACCAATGAGCCACCGACGATGTCATTTGTTTTATTATTATCCAATAATTTCATAATAAATTTACCACTAACTATACCACAAATGTTCCTTACTAATTTATGAAATGTTTGTCTAAGATTTGTATACGGAAGAAGATAAGCGCGTAATCCATTTTTGACTTTTCACATACAAATACGAAATTGTATGCCAATTTGTTTGTACAATGTATTGCGTAACATTAAATTTGTCATATAACAATATTTACGTATTGTATTGTGGGTCTTAGGTCAAATCGTGTTAGAACATCACATATATTTGATTAATTTTGCTATAAGTAATTCTTGCATACTAATTAGTCTACCTGTTGTTTTCACGTTGGTACCAGATAATTAAGATCTACAGTAAATTTTAATAGTATTTACGTGTAATACTGAAATTAAAAGGTTAATGATCTGTGATTATTTTAATTGAAAACTTATTTACCCTTCTAATATTATGTTGTATTAACACGATGTGATTTGAAAGCCAAAATGCGACAAGTGAATTATTAATATCAATATTTCATGTTCAGACACTTTTCTCAGAATCTCTTCATAACCATGGCTTCATAAATATGAATACAGGCTAAATAAATACCATGAAATCATTTTTCAGAAAGGTCTGGGTATAGTTGAATCACACACAAGTTATTTGCTATAGCATTGACTGCCAGGAAACCAGACACAATGGAAAATGTATTGTTTGTGACGCCTTAAGGCGTCTCTGGCGGTTAACGGGCTATTTTAAAATAAATGTATTAACCGTTGGACCGCTAAAAATATAAATACACTAGCTACTGCTCGCGGCTTCGCTCGTGTTAAGAAGTTATTATTTTTGATCCCCTATTTTAGCCTCTAAGCGGTAGAATTTATAAAAATACTCTCTTAGGGGATGCCTACGTCAAAGTAACTATGCGTGCAAAGTCTCAGCTTGGTCGCTTTAAATATGTCAAATTTTCATCCCCTATTTTATACCTCCAAGGTAGAGTTAATCAAAATCCTTCTGGGATGATGCATTCGTCTTAACATCTACCTTCATTTCAAATTTCAGCCCGATCCGTCCAGTGGTTTGGGCTGTGCGTTGATGGATCACTATGTAATCATAGTCACTCAGTGAGTTACCTTTGAGTTATGTATATTTAGATTGGGGAATCTTATGTGTCTATTGTGAAAGTCGATGGGTTTTGGAACAGGTGTACTTTACTGTTTCGTTACACCAGCTTTTGATGTTTTTCCGTTTGGAAGTATTTCAAAGTAGGAGTTAAAATTTGTTTGTACCCAGAAGTTTAAATATTCAACACACAATCATGCGGGTGATAATATAAGGCGTTACAGTAATATTATCACCCCATTTAATTCGTTCTTCGTCCTTCAACACTAGAAGGAATAAATTATGATAGTCTAGTATTAAATTAATCTGGTCACCGGAGCCCCACTGAAGCCTTGAATATAGAGTTTGAAACAACTTTATACACACTATTGTTTTTGAGTTTCCAGTTTGCATAATATATGTAAGTCCCCGATAAAAACGGTATAAACTAAACGATAAACCTGACAGGAAATAATTGTAACTTATTTATTGACTTAGGGCTTTGACGACTCATGTGGTGTAATGGTCGACACGTTGGATACTACACCAAGGGTTCTAGGATCGATCCCCGGGTACAAAAATTTGTGTGCATGAACAATTGAACATGTCTGTTTGTTCTATTTGTAAGTGTTAATATGTATGTTTTTATAAAAAATGTATATTGGTATGTTTATCAGTTGTTTAGTACACTAAGCAAACAATACAAGCTCCTCACTTAAGATGAGCCTAGATGTCGATGTGTGAATATCAGTGGATACTTATTTGGGGTATTTTTCCTTTGTAATCTATTGCATTCAATGCTGGACATCTGTGTTAGCCATATTGCGCCAAATATCTAGGCCCTACGCATTTCTAGGAACTATATACTTGATGCCATAGAATTATTTCTGTATAATATTTGTAGGTTGCATATTGCTATATGAGTAACCAAGTCAGTGTGCGATTATGGAGACTTAAATTTAACTGTGAGCGTCGGTGGCTCTTTGGTGTGGACTGTTTCCTTCCGATCTGAATCGACGTGATATTTGGTGCCTAAAGTTAGTGATTATATTTAACCTATTATCTCGAATGAGAATAAAAAACGTAAATAGAAAGTGTCATCAAAAAGGAATTTAAAACTACGTTACGCCAGTTCATAAGTTATTGCTCAGAATGAAACTTCACCCAACACTAGACAACAGAAAAAAAAGAGAGAGTTACACAAACTGTATTCGTTAAAACACTACATTCAAAAAACCTAGGAACAGCTTTGAAAAACACTAAGCTCAGCGTTTTAACATTGAAAATGAGTCTTCGTTAAATAAGCAGAGCTTGGCACACCGCCAAATAAAAGCTTTGAAATAAAGAAAACTTTCATTCAAAATAATAAAGATGAACTCGGGGTTTCAACAAAAATCCTTCAACATTAAAATTGTAACCTTTTGACTAACAATAAGCCTACTCAGTTATTCTAAATGTTAGATAATTATTACAGGGTTAGACTATACAAATAATTACTGTTCTAAAATATACAATTAGAGAAAATATTTGGATTGTGAAACTAAAAGGGTTAAGAAAATACACTTGGAATATTTACTAAGTCTACTAGCGGAAAAACTCCTCCCCTAAAGAATTTATATGAACTCACCTCAGGTAGCAAACCTATCTGTCGTCTTGGGTGATGGACGAAACAGTGTTGACGGAAATTACAATTATTGTTGTATGATTACCGGGTATAAGAGAACTAAATCTGTTGTCTCGGGTGACGGGCGCTGTGCGACATTGATGGAGGATAATAACTGTCTATCAGTCTCCTTCAATACCGCTCTGTCATGGTCTGGCGTAACACTTACCATCAGGTGAGCGCCCAGACCGTGCTGTACACTTATAACATAAAAAAAAGATTATAACTGTTCATAATTTGAAAAAGAGACATTTCTTTCATCACTGCATCTGGCATAGTCAGACGTATCACTTACTATCAGGTGAGCTAATTGAACGGCACGTTCACAAATTGTCACTAAAAAGTCAATATTTATTGAATTCAACAATTTTAGTAAAATATTTAGCCTTTTTCCTTTGTTGGGCAAAGGAAAGGTTCCTTCGTGGATATAGTAAGTAGTACTTGTTTGTATGAATATAACTATTTTCTTATTTAGGGCCCAAACGGATTGCTAAGTAAATATAAGTGCCTATATACAAATATTTTAGTCACGCCATTTTTGTCCTAAGTTTTGTTTTCCCATTCCACACAGGATAACGGTAACCTAACAATGAGGCACCTTATTACAATAATTATGAACTATATGCTTACCTAATGGTGAGCGATGCGGTTTCCCATATTGTAGGAAACCAATAACAATTGATAGTTAACGTTAATAGGTTGACTATCAACTGTTATTGTTAACCGCCGGGATTCCAGGTACAATAGGAAATCTATAGTTTCTGATGAATATATGCAACTACAGCGTTTAAAGGGTTAATATTTAGCCTGAGCTTGTCACGCGGACACTAGTTACTATTAGCTCTCTTCATGATCATCATCATCATCAGCTCATTAAACGTCCCCACCGAGGGGCACGAGCCTACCCGTATAGGGTGATTAGGCCTTAGTCGTCCACGCGGGCCCAGAGCGGATTGGACGACTTCACACACAACCTTCAAATCTCTTCGCAGGCGTGCATGAAGGTTTCCTCACGATGTTTTCCTTCACCGTAAGAGCGTCGGATAACGTACATATATTTTTCGAAAATTCGAAAATACATTGGTACGTGTCGGGATTTGAACCTCAGCCCTCCCGGTAGGAAGGCCACTGAGCCACCGACGCTCTATATATATATATTAGCTCTCTTATATCCAGTAATTTTACAACAATATTGTCTCAGTCCTAATTCTATCTGACGACTCAATTTCGAGATTAAATCCAGGAAATACTTAAACGAGAGTTTGCGGTATTTGTAAGCAAATATACGGTTTTTCCTTTCTTTTTTAGAGTATATTCTGCGACAAACGTTTGGACTGAACGGTAAGCTTTTACCAATAAAAGCGACTTAATATCGGAGAGACGGGGAATCGAACTATATGACATTTTAAATAATTGCTGTGTATTTGGACATCCTCATTTACTAAAAAAAAATAGTTTTACGTTTTTAGATATATAACATCAGTATTTAATACCGGTTTTCGTGCTTATGAGATAAATAAAATATTTCGGATTTTTATTCAGAAGTATACTTGTAAGAATTATTCCGCATAAATCTTCGGTTCAGCTAATATATGATATGTATTATATTATTTATTTTATTTCATCTTAAATACAATCATACATTTTAATGATATCATAAAGCTAAATTTATGAAACTACGCTAAAGTTTATCATAAGTATTTTTGAAAATATTTTATTTTTTAATACATTTGTAAATACTCACAATTTCTTAGCTTTCACTCCGCTTCCGTTACAACTGTGACAAGCGACGCGCGCACAATGTCACGACTTAAGAACCACTGAGACTTGAGAGTTTGCTGCGCGTTTGTCATCTGCAGCAGCTGACCTTGGTGTTGCGTCAAAAACTGAACTTTTACTCATAATTTAGTCTTAGAGACATGATCCGTTCAGATAATTTCCGAATGGATGATGTCTCTTTGTCAATAAAGACAATGCCGCTCCATATGCACATACATTACAAATATATTGTTTATATTCTTAAATTCCACCACTGTTTATATATTTTTTACAATAATTAACTTTATCAGATACCGATGAGCTTTCAAACATTGTTCAGTACATTTGAATAACAGTTTTCTTAAACGTTGGTAAACGTTTTCAGCTACTCCACACTCGTTACAACAAGGGGATGATATTATTCTCATTAGATAGGTGAACTTATTTGATGGGATGTGACTTAAACGAAGTCTCAACGCTGTAACAATTTCACCTCTACTTAGATTACAACTATAGATCCTAAATTAATTGTATTGAGTGTATTTATTTTTAATTATCTGCTTATAAATCAATAATATCTGCTGTCATTTCAGTTCTAGTCCCAAATTAAGGAGCTAACACCATACTTAGCGTATATCATGGATTGTATAGCGCAATTATACTTGTTCTTGGAAATACATATAAATCAACCACAAAAAATATCCCTGTGTCTCTTCCTCTACTTATTAACCTGAACATGAACCAGGTGCACCAGGTTTAGTCGTATTTTATATTAATCAGCAACACCTACTCGTACCTTCAAACAAAGACAAAAAAATAAACTAATTAGCACTCGACTGATCACAGGGGCAAAGCTCCCGTCAAACAATAGCTTTCGTTTTCTTCGCAAGATATCCGTGCGGATAAAACTTTAATTAACACAAACACGCTGACCTCTAATTTCTTGGAAAAAAATTAAAAAAAGTATAAAAATTTTTCTTATTAACAAAACTAGCTGCACTCTGCGGTATAAGATGTTCTCCCGCAGGAAACGTAGCCTATCTGTTTATTTAGGGTGTCAGCAAAATCCATACAAAATTTTATTAAATCGCTTTGTTTAGTCACGCAAGCTCACGCGGCACGCCGGACGCTACATACAGCATTACTCTATTTAAAAAAAAATGCATTTTTCTAAAAAACAAACTAGTCCCGTCTAAATCGGTCGAGCTATTTCAGAGATTACCTGGAACAAACAGCTAGCTAACATTTTTAAATTGTTGTTTTGGCGTCTGTACCTGTATATATATTTATATGCATGCAGCAGTTTAAACACAGGCTTATAAATGAAGTACGAATCACATCATTAAACATTAAGCTGAATCATTAATGAACGCGCTACCCTCTACGTGATTATGCCCTCATCAGACATGTATATACAAATATGAAACACCCAGACCCAGCTGAGCTAGTTTTTTTATAATTACTCCATTTACTGCTAAAACAAAAGCGTGAACTCGTCAGCTAGATAAATTTGCAAATTTTATGACTTTTTTTCTTTTTCACATTCCGTTGGCAATTAAAATCTATTGTTGGAAATATAAATATTCACTTATATATTCTCTGATATCCAAACAGCGCCATCTAGTCCCAAACTAAGCATTTCACCTGTAATATGGGTACTAAACAACGGATAAACATACTTATATATTTTTATTAAAGTACATATTATACAATATTAATCATCATCAGCTCATTAACCGTTTCCAGCGAGGGGCACGAGCCTACCCGTAAAGGGTGATTAGATCTTAGTCATCCACGCGGGCCCAGTGCGTACTACCGAAATATTAAAAACTCTGTTGCTTCACGGTAAATCTTAAAAATATGTAGTTCATAATATGCAAATCTTTAATTATAATCGATATGCTCCTGTATAAAAGACCAGCATAAATACCACGTTTCTACCCTTCAAACGGCTCGAAACTTCAAAATCGATGTACTCGTGCATAATAGACCAGCGTACTCGTATATGCCTCATTTCTACCATTAACACGGGTAGCAACTTCAAAAAACAGGGGCTTCTTGTCAAAATTGGCTACAGGCCCGCTTAATCCGGCACTGATTAAGTGTCATAACACTATAGAACAATGCTTGCAATAACAAAAAACTGAGCCTAGTAACAACAGATATTATCTAATTCAATGCCGTCACCATATTGCTGCTAAACCTCTGACACCACTGATTTCAAAAGATAAGAAAAACTGCATTTGCTTAATCGTTACCACAGAAAGACGACACTTGGAACAAATAAATTAGAATATCACAACTTTAGACTTTTACTTTGATTATTTTTGAAGTTACCAATCATTATCTTCAAAACATCTTTACTTTCTTTTTATATAAATTCATACGTATTATGATTATTGAACCTCTTGGGTTGTCAATAGTGCAGCTACTAAATCTGTCATATAGATGTTTAAAGAGTAGAAGTATTTTGCGTATCTGTGTTTCGGGATTAGGGCACTGTAGCTAGTAAAATTACCAGTTATATGAAACCTAACATCTGTTGTCTCGAGTAGGGCGCAGTGAGGCGTTGATAGAGAATCATAAAGTTTGTCAGTTGTTGGTCTCCATCAAAACTGCTCTCCATCAGGTGAGTATTCTGACCAGCATGTACACTTGGTAATATAAATGTAAATTGTTTCATAAAAAAGTCACAGTTTCATGTTGTATCACTACAATGTTACCCTTACCCCAGAACACAGCTATACCACAAGTAAAAATAATTGTCCGAGATCTTAGAGTAGGTATGTGCGCTTAAGAACTGTTTAGTACCATATTAGTATTCTCGCAAAAGGTACTCGAAACTATGAAACTTGATACTATGAAACCATACTCTCTTGAACCTGTTGCAGTCCACATGTGAACGTAGATTTCTTCCATTCTTCAAAATTATACCGTTCCTCGCCTACTCATCCAGCCTCCACCAGCTATGACAAGTTACATACGTGCCAACTATGGAACGCACTCCCTTAGGAAATATGTCCCTCTTAAAACGAGGTTTAATATATTTTAAAAAATTAAACGTAAAATATGGTACGTGAACACGGTGGTATTAATTTACCAGTAGTAAGTTATGGAAAAATTTATCTTCACATAATCAATCGTGTTAACAACTCTCATATAGCATACAAATTTTATTATTTAATATTGTATGTACAGTAATTTATGGAATCAAAGGTACCAATAAATTTCTTTGCCTTCCGTGCAAATTCCCTCTGTGGTTACTAAGTAATTTCCCACGCTAAACATACTCCTGACTTCGTTTTTGTAGGTCCTCTAGACGATCTCTCTGCTTGATAGGCTTAATTCATAAAAAAAATAACAAACCCATTAGTCCAGTCGACGATTTCAACAACCTAGTCTCGGCACTCCTCGCTCTACTTAACCTCTGCGCAATTCCGACCATTAGGAACTGGTTAATTGGACTATTGCACGAGTTTAACCTCATGTTAAACGCATTGCTGGTGTTTTTATTGGAATTTCCGTGCAAATTTTTGTATCAAATGTGATTTACGAAGTTCGTTCCGCTTATTAGAATGTACGGAATTAACTATTGCAACTAACTTTTCCGATTTTTTAAATTTAGTAGGTGATCGTTCGTGTCATTGTTATTATATCAGCCATGTCAGTTCTCAAAAGGCCTCCTTTGATGATTTTAAAGATTAGATTGATTCTTGACAAGTCAAAACATTAACTTATTTCAGATTCAATCAAACAATGACCTAACATACCCGCCTGTTAAAGTTCGACCCTTGCTAGCTTAAGCTTACACTGACGACTTTTGTCATTGAAGGGTTTTAGAAGTTCTTGGAATTAATTGTTTGAAATCAATAGACCAGTGCCAGAGACTCGGTTTTTGCTTGGTAGAATCATATGCTAGTAGGGTTGTTAAGATGCTACGAGTAAAAAGTGTACTCATGCGCAGCAACGGGAAGATGTTACTAAAAAATTGAACGAAGCAGAGAGTTTGGCATAAGCTAACATAGAAATACGAAAAGTGATGCCATAGAATCTGAAAATGATCTTTTTTTAGAGATATTTACTCCAAAATAAGATACTTATTATGACGACAAACAAAAATCATTAATCCTACATATACATGAGAGGGACACAAAAGCAATGGCCATTACCTTTTGTTCTAGTAATGAAGAGATTTGCAAAATGATCAACAAGTTTTTGCTCAGCTTTACAGAGCGTCATTAATGTATGATAATTTATTTTCGTTTATGTCTTGCTAGAAATTTCCTAATTATTACAAAATATAATGATGACAATACAAGTATTGCCTTTGCATAATGATGTCATAAGGCTCGGTCAACTTAAAATAAGTGTAAACAATCATAAATAGAAATAATTTAACACTGGTAAAATCCTGTTTATAATTGTTGTTGCAGAATGTACTCAACATTTATATTATATATTATGATATTTTACATAATGCTCATTTTATAAAACTATATTAAAGAAAAAATCTGTGTAACGCTTTGATTTTTGCCATACGAACTTTTAGAAGATGCAGCATTCCTCCATTAATTTATAAATCGTCGTTTCATAGCAGGAACCATAACGATGTCCATGATAATAGTGAAAATAAAACATAACAATTAAAAAAGATAGTATTTAATCAATCAAATGCTTCATAAAAATTCAAAACATTTGTTCTTAACAAGCTTCATTCATTATCAACACAAATACACAACGATAAACTATAAATTGAGCAATAACTTTGGTTGACATAAACATTTGGTAAGTACCCATGATACAATGGTAACTGAGAATAAGCGATAGTGAAGAGATGCTATAACTATAACTATCAACGATTATACTAAAGACCCTGATTTTTCCATAAAAATAATTATAAATTTACTTAAAATAAGTGGCTTGGATTTCAGTACCATTAAATGTATATAACTGTTATTGCATGTTACTGTGAAGACTCAATATTTCTTGCACGAATTAAGCGTTATTTTATTTTTTCTCTATAGCAAAGGATTTGGATCTTTAGCAATCGTCATCAATATTTGTGTACAATATCTACGTATTCTAAGTTTAGTCTATGACTAACTGACGGAAAGAGCCGTCGATGCCGAACAGTTCATCGTAGTTGGTCGGCTTGCCAGGTCTCAGAGCCTCGTTGGCCTTTAGTTTCTCCTGCTCCGCGAACCAGTCTTTGTATTCTTCTAGCTTCTTCACCCAGGCATCTGAAATTGAGAAGAATATTTTTAATATTGGTTACTGATAAAAGTATTAAAAGTCAATTAATAATAAAGATTATATACTACTGGATACTGGATATTTTCTACGTATGTTTTTATGACACTCGTAATTTGGTTTACTTTTATTTAGTGTTACGGGTAAATACTTAATTTGGGGCTATATGCGACCATACTACACATTATTTATGTATATGAAAAATGCTTCCTTACTTTTCTACGTTTGTCCTAACATTATGAAAATGCTGTAAATTATATTAATAAGATAACTATTCCGACGCCCTCATTTGCATTGCAAAATAAAACAATTTTCTGCAATAGCGCGTTAGCGAAAATGTACATAAATGTTACCAATAGAAAGACAAATAATTATTTTGCAAAAGGGCAAAGTTTAATTGTTCCATGTATAATGAAGCAGGGTATGACGTCAGTCGATCTTCATCAATTACATACCCGAGCTCCCCTTTTTGTTTAGCGACGTCAATTAGCTCTTTGTGATCTCAGTGACATGTCTCACAGGTTCTTTGTTACGGCCCAAAAAATACCTTTATCGGGTTCTTAGAAACGTTAAAAGCCTTTTGTTATTTGAAGTTACAGCAACTTTGTTGAAAAAAAGCAAAAACTTCGGCGTATTTAATGATTTTGTTTAGACACTTATTTGAATTAATGAAGAGAGAGAAGATCAAACTTGAAATCTTATCTTAGTTGAATAAAATTTTAATCAGTAAATGCAGATTTTGTGGAATAGAAACTCTATAAAAATATATTAACAAAATTATTTTTTATGTTCATGCATTTCAATTTTCCATATATATAACTGTGTGTTATTAACTTATTATGTATTGCTTTTTACTTTCATATGTACTTATTGTTTTGCCTAATTTTTATAAGGGAAGCTTGACTTGGACTTTGAATAATCCTGTTAAGAGATTAAAAAGTTAGATAAATATTTTTTATAAATTATGAGCATCTTGAAAATTTTCCTACTTTAATCAATAAACAGAACAAATTAATAGCGGCTAGTGCTCTGTTTAACGTGCTTGCAAGTTTAGCAACCATTGCAGTGATCAGACATGGGATGGGTAGTTAAACATACTCGTGTTAGATAAAGTTCATCCTTGATTCAAAAGGCTCTTAGAAATTGGTGTTTAACTTACTGTGTAGGTCGTTCATTGGTCCAGCATTGCCACCGTATTCGGCCGGCAACATTTCCTTCGGAACGTATTTGTAGAGATCATTGGTGTCAGTGTGCAGGAAAATCTGCAATGGTTTATGTCAAATTAGTCAATATTTCAGAAAACATGAGTATTAAAATAATGCATACAGATAATATAGGTACGAGTATAAAGGAAATCTCGTGTATTGACTTAACGGACTAAACAAATATCGCTGTCTTTCCGCAAACCCATGAACCTGTTTAATTCCGTGATAATTTTTCTGAACGGAACCAACCAATTTTCTCATTAATAGATACAGCAAATAAAGCATTCGTTAAATTTTCATTTTCATCCCCATTGTATATTTTTTACTATTAATTTTATGCTTTGTCTTGGAATCAATAGATTTTCTATACAATATTTCTGCTAGATATAGTTAGCCATTTTCACTCGACATTACAGATTAAAATGTATATCCACTGCTGAACCAAGGCCTTCCTTAAAAACTTCCATGTGGACCGATACCTAGCAGCAGTCGACATTTATCCCTCTCCCGCCGCCTTAAGCAGGTCACTAGTTCATTTGATTGTGTCGGCCTACGAGTATATTTCGTTACGAGGACCTAAAACTCCCTTATTAAAAAAACCCAGGTTTACAAGACCGATATAAACATAGCCAAATATATAATTAAGCACCCACTGCTCCGTATTGGGCCCGCGTAGTGGGTTACAGCCCAATCTTTCATAACTATACAGTAGGCCCATATAAATTTATGATATATATAATGCTAAGCATGCTTGTTCTAACAACGTATACATCAGAATGCGTTAAGCGATAGAAAATGTTTATAGAAAAACGAAAAAAATCTTTGAATAATACTTCATAAACCTTACCCTTTCCTTGATCTTGTCCTTGATGAAGGGTTTGACAAAGTTGACGATCTTGTCGACCAGCGGCGATACGTTGATGACGTGCACCTGCTTAAGCTTGACCGGATAGGCTTCCTGGAAAATTGCATTGTTTTACTTCGCGTTATATTGCCCATTAGCATGTTCAAATGCGACTAATTAGTTTTAAGATGAACGGATTACTCTCGACTTGAAGATAAAAACATTATTATTTTAATATTAATAATCGTAACATTACGATTTATAATCGTCCGCAAATTTTAAATACTTCACAGTCAACTTATCGCAGTCTACTGCTGGACATAGACTTCCCCCATTTTGCGCCAGATATCCCGGTCCTCCGATTTCCTTATCCAGCCTTCACCAGCGACCTTCACAATGCATATAAGGAATTTAGCATTACCACAAAGTACTATCCGTTTTTCGTTCATACCATGTCTGTTTACCTTCAATCCCAAAATCAAGGTAAAATTTCTATAGACCAAAGTAAAATTTTCGTCGTCATAATTTTTACACTACTTACTTGTACGCACACCAGGAACTTCTTGACGAGAGTTGGTGTAAACTTGGCGAAGTGCGTTGGTGTCGCTACTGACGCGTCGAGAATATAAATGTCTCCAGCCACACCCTCTTTTTCTTCGGCCAGCCTGACGTCTCCTAACATGAGGGCCAGCTTGAAAGCATCTGCCACGTTCGGGGTCTGCACATCTTTGTCAAGACCTGTATTTGCAGAAATATAAGATTGCCCTTAATATTAACACACTAGAGTGGCGTGGCAGATAACGATTTGAAACCTCTTTATAATAGCAGTCATTGGGGAAAACTGTGAGTTGTAGTTAAGGCTTAAGTTGGACGATGTGGGAAATCCTTCCTGCCTGTGTGTTTCTAAGACCTATTAAAACCCTGAGTTAAAAGACTTTTGATACTAGGCGAGCCTGAAGCTAAATAATATACCCATCTTAGTTAAAAAAAAACAAAAAGCAATGAGTATATTGCACTTTAAAATTTTTTGGTATTTCATTCTATTCTATACAATAATTTTGACTCGCAAAATGTGTTAGTAAGTGCATAAATCAATAACAGAACAGAGAAAAATTTTAAAGGAATCGCAAAATGTGTTCGTAAGCAGATAACACAACAACGCCTAGACGAATTTAAATAGCAAAAAAGGGTTCAAATAAGTTGTTGATTATTGTATGTATGCATTTTAAATAGACATAGAAGCAAAAAACTAAATTCCAAATGTTTTTCTAGAACAGAAAGTCTATCAGGTACGCTTATCCGCTATTACTTATACCTAGATCTAGTCACGATCTGACTTACCTCTCATAAGGATTACTCGGCGACCATCAGGGGTTAGGCCTGGAAGTGGTGGCATTTGCCTGTAAAAGGAAAATACAAAAGCATTATCAGCAATTTTTGCGGTAAATGTGATGGATGATTAAGATATTTCTTAAGTTATTTTTTATTTTAGGAATAAACATGTAAGATACTCTTATTTGTTTTCACATGTTTGCGCTTAGCTATTTATAATACCACGGGTAGTATCTGTGACATGTTGCTTACAAGTGGTCTATGATGTAACTTGTATCTACCCTTGTCATCTAATACCACATCACTTTAACGTAAGATTCTAATGTTACAACAGACTTGTACAGTATGATGACAATTTTTAAGATTTCTTTTATGACCAAATAAAAAGAAATCTTAGTTATCCTAGTTCAGTCTGCTTGTTTGCAAATACAACATTTTATAGTGAATATACCTAAACTCTGCAAAGAAAGCTTAGAAAAAACCTATTAAGTATTTTGCTACACAACAAGCACAGTGACCCATTTCAATTCATTCTTTTAAACGCATGCATTTTACCGACTGCCGGAGATTTTGACCTACATCAGTTCCCTTTTAGACTAAGCTGCGATGGATTTTCTTCTTTCTTTTGAAGCGAGTGAATAATTTTTAGTACCTACTGTTATATCTATGAAGGAATCTTTTAAGTGAGGAAGTATATCAAAATAGTTATCCATTTTTTAGAATAAATAGTAAAAGCTACTTGCTCAAATTGGTTCCAGATGGCGCTCTGTGAAGATCACTTGATATTTGTATCTTTATTTTAAAAAGAGTGATTTTATTATTGAAATTAGTACCCATCCGTAGTTCTCTACAGTATTTCTAAGTTTTCTCGATTAAGATTGATACATATCAATTTTTCAAATAAAATTGCGCACATATTCCAATAGTGTAAATTAAAATCGCAGATAGCTGTATTATATTATGAATAGTTGTATAGCCTCATAGATGGTCCGGAAACCAGTCATATCTTACAAAACTACATAAACATAATTTTAAATTTAAAAGCCTTTGGATTTTAAATTCGATTTCACATCAAAGCAGCCGCGAGCAAGCCATACCGGCACCAACGTAAACTAATAACCTTTAGTTTGAGCTTGTAAAATGTACTGAAAGCCATCCTATACTGACTTTAAGCAGGCTTTCTCTCCTTTAGTTCCACACTAACATTATAGACATCAACATTATTGACATAGGATAAAACTGATGTGTTGTTTATATTTGAAGAAAATCTGACTTGGAAATAAAAATTAAATGCATTAAATTATACATTTATTTTATCTAAATTGTACTGGAATAGGCCTGGTGTCTTCTTCTCACTTACAATAACGGTTCCACGTAAAATCAGCGTCACATCAGGTACCCGTAACTGAGACAGAACAGCTGAGTAGCAACCGATTTGGTTTACACATTTGAAATATCTTCTATATTACCTATTTATGTTGAAATGTTTTTTTGTCATACATTTTGACTGTTTTTGTTTTACACCTATTTTTGTGAACCAAATAAATTATTTCTTTCTTTCATTCTAAATTCAACTGTGAAAGTGAAAATCTTCTAGCCACACTTTTCTTTCTTCTTTTATAATATTCAACTTAGGCTCAACAATGAGCACCAATGACGTTTATTTATAAAATTAGTGATTTCAAAGAAGATAACATAGATGTGGAGATTAGCTAATTCTTAGTTCACTTACACAGTGTTTAGGATCTCCTGAAGCTCGGGTCTGGTGACGTCACGGTCATTGAAGAATTCTGGCACAGCTGTGCGCATCGTGAAGTACATGTCCAGCTTACGCTTGGTCTTCTCCAGGGAGAACTTGCAGCCTCGGAGGAAGGTCATGATACGCTGGTCATCTGGAGGAAGCAATGAAACACAATTGTAATAAGATCTCATGGTAATGGGTGCTTATGGTCTCATTTAATACAAAACCCGTATAAAAACGTGGTAAAAAATCCTTTGCATTATTTACTTTGTTTGTGGACCTTTTTATAATATTGGCTAAAACATGTCTCCAGCTAATTCTTAACTTGCTAGATGAAGGTGGAGTGATGTGCATCTATTCATTCTTTTTATAATAATGTTACAACATATATTTTCCGGCTGGCGGAGATTTCAACCTATATTATTTCCCCCGTAGATCAAATTACGATGGATTCTAGTGGCATATTATTTAGGTCGTCTAATCTGTCATGGACCCGATGATTATTGAATATAAAATATTCTTACCGAACTCATCAGGTAGATGGGGCTCCTTCTTCAACCATTCTTTAATGTGGGCAAGATCTTGGTCTCTGGTATCCACCTTCTCGTTCAGCTCCTCACGGATCTTCTGCCACATCTCACCGGAAGGCTGTTCTAGAGTCATCTTGGCTTCTTTGACTGGTCCTAGAAAAAATAAGTTGATGATAAGTTTTTTGGGGAAATATGGAATTGTTGCATTAACATCGTTAACATTTCAGTTATTTAGTCCACTGCTAGACAAGGCCACCTGCGACTTTTTGTTTAGAGGTTGTCTAAAGTGATCGCTTTAAGTAGTAAGACTGCTAAAATATAAATTTAATTCTAAATAATTTTAAATTTTCTTATGTAACAAGGAGATGCATCTATCTTAGTAGTATTGTTATTAGAATAGGATGTTGAAATGAAGAAAAGCGAAGCCAGTGGTACCAGAGGTGGCAGTCTTGCGGAAAGTAAATGCCGTAACTAGCGGCTGTTACGCAAGATTATAGTTCAACATTGTGCAGCGATTGGCATAATATTTTACGCTATGTTAGATCACTTGCGAACTCATATGACTTCTGCATGTTTTGTAGTCTTTAAACTACGGTTGAAATGTTTTAGGTGGTTCGTATAATAATACGACTAAACTAAATCGTATTTAACCAGGCCAAAGGCCTGTTAAGTGTACCTTCGAAAAAATTTGCCCAAAAGAGTTGTGGAGAGAGGTGGTTAAACGCATTTGGTTCAGTTTGTCACACTATGCTACAACTTGACTCTATATCAGGGTTGTAGTCCAGACAGATCCGGGTAATAAAATTAAAAAAACTCAGATTATGCACTGATATTTAGGTACCATTAACCAAATGGTGAATGACAGGAATCTGACCGTTAATATTAAAACTGCGTACGCAACATTACTTTATTATTAATTGAATCGCAAATTAAATCTATGTTCATATACGAGTATGTATGTTGTTAACAAAAGTTGTTGTTATATTCGTATTTAGTCATAAAAGTTTCCAAATTGAGACAAGGTTTTCCAACATTCACGTTTGTGCCGTGTAGACATTATAGTCGTCCATTAGCGTATAATGCAGGGTTGCTATCAAAAGTATCATTTAGATGATTTTATCAGTTTTCTCTCACATTGGGTCGATGGTCTGCATTTCACTAAGGACTAGTTTGCCTTTTAAGTTACTTTACATTAAGTTAAGAATTGTTGTATTTACGTACTTGAAGGAAATAAAGGTTTTCCCGTCACCAATATTAGTTTCAAGAATCTTTATATAATCATTACAACTACTGTTACTTACAACGTTTCAACATTATATTGTAGAATTTAGAAAGCAACACCCAAATTGTTGTTGACCAAAGTTTTTGAACACATTTCACGTAACTGAAATATTCAAGATTTACGGAGCGGAACGGTTTTTGCTGAGTAAAAGTCGTCAGGTAATGGTTTTTTTTCAAGTCCCTACTGTATATATACTTACCTTTCACTTTGAAATTGGGTAACGGTAAACTGAAATTTTTATTATTAATACTTTTGGGTATCTATTTTTAAACAATGTTTTTGTGTTAGCTAGGTTTCAGAAAATCTATAAATCAGATTGATTCCATAATATTGTTTACAGGGCTATATTGTAAGCAGGATAGTATTTAATTAACCATATCCAAGTATTTATTATTTTTTAAGTATCCGCGTCTCGGTAAGCGTAGCGTAGGTCGCTCTTCGGCCCGATGGACCGACGACTTGCGATAGGTCGCTGGTGGAGGCTGGATGAGAAAAGCGGAGGACCGAGATATCTGGCGTAAAATGGAAATACCTATGTCCAGCAGTGGACTGCGATAGCTTGAACAAATCCAAGTATTTAAAGTCCATCTGCAGAGCACAGTTTCGCATAGTATAGTTATGGGGAGATTTATTATAAAAATCATGATAGAAATGTCTTAAAATAAACAAAAGAACCCGTGCGATTTTGATTGCGAATATCAGCACTCAATTCAATAGCATATTGATAGCTTCCATTGCCCCTTTGGTATTTTATTGAATACTAGCTTTTGCCCGCGGCTTCGCTCGCATTAAATTCGGGATAACACGGTACTTTTATTTATCACTATACATAGGACTTCCCCTCCCTCCAACTTTAAAGGTTTCGGGGTCAATTTTAGATTTTTTTTAGCAAAATTTATGTTATAGTGAGCTAACTTTAAAAGATAGACATATGCTGTCGCGGACTTTTTTGTAGACCTTTAAAAGGAGAACAATACTCTTATACATGACTTTTGTTAAAACTTTAACCGTTTACTCAGCGTACGCAGCGGAAGCTCCAAGTATGAAAAAATACCCCCGATTTTGAAACATTCTTCATTGCTGCTCCGGTTCTATTACTCGTAGCGTGATGATATATAACCTATATAGCCTTCCTTGATATGATTTCTTGAATAAGCTATCTAACACTGAATGAATTTTTCAAATCGAGCCAGTAGTTCCTGAGATTAGCGCGTTCAAACAAACAAACTCTTCAGCTTTATATATTAGTATAGATACGTATCACCTATTAAAATCGCGTTGATGGATCATTGCGTTTTTATGGGATCGTTCTGTACGTGACTTGGGTCGTAACATCGGTAAACATTTAGGGTTCTATGTACTTTCCAATGATGCCATTTTAGGCCAATGAAATCATCAAGGGGTTACCGCCATCGCTTAAAAGTATCATTATAATGATATGTCCGCATCTATGTGCCAGAAAAGGCAAAGTAATATTATTGTAATACTGTTTTAAAACACTTATTACACGCAAAGAATAATAACTGCTTAAAAGATGACCCCCGATGCAATAACGACGGGAGAAGGGAGGAGGTTATTAGTTTCCCGTTTCATTGTGTGTGTTCGCCAGCTGAGGTGTTATAGTTTCTGAATGGATGCACCAATTACAATATTATTTTTATTTGAATAGTGAAATAGTCTGGCCGCTGTCACATAATAATAAATATTGTAAGAAAAATTGTTTTATTAATAACTGCAACCTAGGCTTTTATGGCAAGAGCGTCGATAAAAGTTCGCTTCAATACGGGGGTCGTAGGTTCAAAACGTAGAGAATACAAACATAATCAAAGTCGACTACTTGACTACTAAGATTGTGATTTTCATGTCAGAGTCGTGTTAACACGTATCCAAAACTCCAATTTGTACGTCCATGAAAAGTATGTTTAGTAACCATATAACAGATAAATGCTTAGTTTGGGACTAGATGGCGCTGTGTAACTTTCACTGAATATATATTTATTTATTTATTATTGGATGGTGAATTATTGGATTGGATTGCATAAGGTTTGATTGATCTCGGAATAATTACTCCGAGGTTTGAATAAATCTGTGAAATAACTCACTTTTATTACGTATATAATCAATTTAAAAAACAAAGTGTTACTTTTTTGATACCATAGCGATAATTAGGTAAAACTGATTGCATCGACATTATTGAAGCTTTTTTTCCAATGGATTTTTGTATTTGGCTGCCAAATGGCTTTACTGAGAAAGTAGCAAGCGCAGGTGGTTGTCAGCCTGTCAATTTATTTAAGCTTCATTAAGGTTGGGTGTACCTACGCCAATGATATTCTGTATGTAAAGATAGATACGCCATCCGTGTCTCAAAAACGAACCGCCAAAGAGAATACAGTTTGTAGGCTTTTGTTTCGGTAAATGTACGCTCATTCAAAATATGTGTATGTGTGCTGTCGCTGCATTCGAAACACTTTTTCGATTGTTTTGTGAGCATATCACGAATCTATACTTTTTTACATCATTGACCAACGCACAGGAATATAACGTATAGAATTTCTCACACCATATCAGATTTTACTAATGTATATTTATTTAATATAGGGAACTCAATATTTACTGACAGGCACTCTGCTGACAAATTTTTATTTTATGCCCAGGCAGGATCTTTATGAGATATGCTAAAAGTGTCTCAGTTAGCGTAATATTCGGTAAGTACTCATAACTTTTTACTTCATATTTTTATGCTTTCTATTGTTTAGATTTTTCATTGAATTATTAGTATGCGATGAGCGTGCCTGAGTTAATGGAGCTCGCTAAGCGTGGTGCCATTAACTAAGATAAAAATAAAATTCATTAATTAGTTTTCTGTGTGCATTTTTGTATTTTTAGGGGGTTGGCTATGCTCTCAGGCGATCAGAAAAGCTATTTGGCTTAAGACAAACACTTTGTACTGGTCAAAGTCAAAGTGAAGATCCATTTATTGAGGTTAAGATTAAAATTCAGGACTTAGGAACTTCAAAGATATTAAACAAAATTAGTCTTAAATTTTGAATACTCAAAATGAATTAATTTCTGGCTCCGAAGTACATATTAAGATACTTAGATACCTTAGTGTCGAGTCTTCTACCTAGAAAATTTTATAAAATTTTAAACCCATAATGAATTTTAATGTCCTTTAAACTTGCGATTATTAATAAATCATAAAGCATATAAAACATATTATATCTTATTTTACACTATTCACTATGCCACTATCGTAGAAAAAACGTTGTAGCTTCATATAACGGTATATGCCGTTAGAAATTCGTTCAAAACACTAATTTAAAACGTCGGAATTACAGGTGGAAATGCTATAATTTACTCCGTGATCTCAAGTGCTCAGATCAGTATACTTTTTGTTTTTGATTTGGTTTTAATAAGATAGTTGGTACGTTGAAGAGTAGAATGGACTTTCTAAAGTGTATAATGGCTGTTGAGATATTCGTTAATAAGATTGTTTTTAATATGTAGGTACCAAATACACCAGATCGTACTTTCTGGTAATTTTTGACTTGTTTGAAAAATAGGAAAAACGCAATTTACTGAAATATTGATAACTTTTAAATTCTAATACAAATATAGTATTATAGTACTTAGTACGAGTAAGCGATTTTCATGCGAGAAGTTAGCCGACACCCTGGATACACAGGCTACGTTTTCCTGTGGAAGAGTATCTTATACCCTTGGTAATAATACCGCGGGGCACAGATAGGTATAAATGTACGTGTCAAGTGGTTACAAGTACTAACGGTTCGTTTTAATTTAAATACTGTGACTAATTTCAGACACTAACTTAGATATCATTATAAATGTCTTTATCTTGAAATCTCTACCTTGCGGTCACGAAACATTCCGTTTTAACCACAATCCGTCCGTGATTATTTTAGAAATGTTGGATCAAGAAGTTACGATGTATGTGATGATGGATGTGGTTATAATCAGAGTTAAAATTTGGGTTGTTCAATTCTTGTGCTTTTTACAATAGATGTCAGCAAAAAAAAACATATAAGCAAACACAAAACAGCTTCTTTTTTGTTTAAACATTTTTCTTCTTTGATATCTCACAAGAGACAAACAAATAGGTAAAAAATTAATAAAATTATTATATAAATATCCGCTGAAATATACACAGCGCCATCTAGCCTCAAATATGCATTAAGCCTGTAATATGGGCACTAAACAACGGATAAACATACTCAATTTTTTTTTGTTTATACATACATATTATACATATGTACACAAAAACTACGAGTAGGATTTATTGAGAGTAAATATATAACACGACACAACCATTAGTCAGTCTTCTCACGAATGCAGTTTCACTGCAAGGGTAATGCCCCATCGGTGAATCGACATCTCAAGCAAGTCATAAATTATTCACATAGTTCGAGATCACGCAGTATTGAACTTGCCTCATACGCTGAGTTCCAAAGATACTAAAAATTGGCCAAGCGCGAGTAGGAATCGCCGTGGAGGGTTCCGTTCTGTATGATATAAGAAACCTCGATATCATTTTTCAAGCTCTACAAATTGATACCCCACACGGGGGGATACGATGAAATTTAAAAATTTTGAGTTTAAGTTCAATGTATGGGGAACACCAAAATATATTATATATTTTTTATTTTTTCAAGTATCTTGTCAAAACCTAATAGCGGTTCACAGAATACATATACTTACAAAGTTTGAATAGTGTAGTGTTTATAGTTTCGGAGAAAAAAGGGTGTGACAGACAGACAGACAAACTTGACGAATCTATAAGGGTTCCGTTTTTTGCCATTTGGCTACGGAACCCTATAAATGAGTTATGAAAAAGTCAGCAATTAATTGTACAACTAGCTAGTGATGTGGCTACTATCGGGGTAGGGACCGAAATACTTGTGCCATAAAATGTCTTACTGTCTTAGTCTGCATAGCGGAATAGAGGTAAACTAGGTTGTTGATATAATTATAATTATGTTGATGATATAAAAGATATCTTCAGCCATATTAAAAATCCTAAACAATAACGGTGCTTTGGTGATTTGAATTTTACATAGTATTGAAACAATGTGAGTTCTTATTAGATTAATTATAACCGTTATCTCACATTCAAAGCTAGTTTAATAAAAAGATATCCCCACACCAATAAGTTCAACAAATTAAATTTAATTGTATTCTACTAAACATGTCCTAAATAAAAAACTTTCTATATATATAGAAAGTTTTTTATAGTTTCTATATATCTTTTCTATATTAGCACAAAACAACTTTATTTTAATTATAGCATAAACTTTTAAAAATTTTGATTCAAATATCATGGTTTTTTTTTAGTAAAAAGGTGACTTCATACGAGGACAAGATTTTTGCAATGACAACCACTGCATTTTAATAGCATGAAAAGATAAGCATGTTGGAGTGAAAAACTTTTCCGACTACTGCTAGAAAACTTCGCGCGCAAAACTTTGTCCTCGTGTGAACGCACCACAACACTCAATCCACAAAAAGCCACAGCACTTCGTCCTTACAAATAAAAAAATAAAATCACCTTTAAAATGGAATATCAAGTCACACGCCAAACTTTCTACGATGTACACACTGGCACTTGAACGCAACGTGTTTGAGTCTTTCAAAGTCACAGTTAGAAAAAAAATTGAATTCGGGCGGGAAAATTTGGAAAGTTTTGGCGCGTCCGACCGCGCGCTAAGGAATGGTTACGGTACAGCCAGTGCGCTCTTTTTATGATTTCGTCACGCGGCGCGAACTGCAATTGCACCGGGGGGTACGGTTATCTGCGTGTCTGTACTGTCTGTGGCTAGAGAACTAGAGTAAGTTGATGCGTCATCATTTTATTTTGCCAAATGATAAATGAGGTTTTGATGTTGCGTGTGAAAACTTTTTTCTTTTTTTTTACGTTCCGACAAATGATGGCTACTTGAAACCGATTAACTTACTTATATCACTGAGCGCGTGTTGTCTTTTAATTATTGCAATGATTTATTCATTGTTTATGAGCATGTATCGCATTCTGCTACTATCAAGACAAAAATGAATATAAAACGTGTATTATAATAAAATTAGAAAAGAATACAATGTTAATACAGAGCATATCGAAGCTAAAGTAAAATATAATTTTGTGGGTATAGTAAACATTTTCAAATAATTAAAAAGAGGTTTTGCAATTATAATTTTTATTATTTTCGTATTATGCTTTTTATCTTAAAGTTCAGGTTTTGCCACTACATCGTGTGAACGTTAGATGATTTTCGTATAGCCAATTTTCTCTTGTGCGCTCGCCAATTTCAGTCCATATTGTATTGTATCTGTGACACATAAATATCGACCACTTTTTATCGGATAATCCATCGATACAACTACATGTTCACACAAGGACACCTGCAATATCGTTATCAACTTATCACTGATAAATAATGTTTGCAATCAAAACGTACTTAGACAGCGTTTGTTATTCATGCTGTAATACTAATTACAATTTGGTTCGATATTCTGATTCTCAGGATTTGTTTGTAGCAAGTGTCTATGAATCGGAACTTTGATATAGTAAAAAGAAATGCTCATTGTGAAATTTGTTTCATCTCAATACCTTACACTACCGTGAACCAATCGAATATTTGTTTATTTTAATTGAAAGAAAGAAATATTTATTTCTCAAAGAAATATTGGCTTGTTTCAATTGTCCTCTTCTATTATAAGTTGGTTGTCTGGAAGAAATTACTATTTAGTAATAAGGCCGCCAATTGTACTTTTTTCCTGTGCAGAATCTTGGTAAGTGTTTAATTTGTTCTGTGCAATAAAGAATTATCTATCTATCTATCTATTTATTTGGCACACATATGCATATAACAAACAAAAAACATATAAATTAACAAAAATAAGTACCAAATACTACTCACTCAGCATTTGTCCTGGTACACTACGCACACCAGGACGCTGTTTTTCAGTGAAGCCCTAGTGTGAAGCCAAAAACTAACAACAGTATAATATAAATTAAAAAAAAATAACTAAAAGAATGCACAACAGTATGTACACGATTTAAAAAAAAATACAAGCTTATCTAAAACACTCGAAATAAAACATACCAAATTAGATTAACAAAATAAGAAAAAATTTAAAACAAATTATCTTCATAAGCTATTATAAGGCAGTATAATGTTAAAAAGATACTTCAGTTGATATAAAATAACCAGAAGTGCTAGCTTCTCATTTGTTTTGTAGGTAATGCATAATACATACTCGTATATCATTATCATCATCAGCACATAGACGTCCCCACCGAGGGCACGAGCCTACTCGTAAAGGGCGAGCCTTAATTGTCCACGCGGGACCAGTGCGGATTAGCCAAATTTTGAATTTTGAAATCCGTGATACCTAACGGATATCAGGCCTTCTTGAATTTTTAAATCCGTTATACCTAAATGAAAGTTCCTTTTTTGCAAATAAAAGTTTGGATATCAAATTCGCACTGCACAAATTACGTGTTTGTGAAATTTCATGAAAATTCACCCGAGTCACGAAGGCGGAACTAATAAAGAAAGTATTACGCACTTAAGTTTAAAAACTACGTACTTTTATTTGTTTAACTTAGGATAAAATTTTACAGTTACCTATTAAAATTACTACCTACCCATAAAAGAGTCCATGAAAACTCTAATCATTTTTACAGTGAAGAATCTTCAACAAAAAAAAGGTGAATTCGTTGTCGCCACAGTTAATTCGATACGACCTAGGTAAAAAAGAGGTATTCCTTTTCAATGCCAGGTTCAAATATGGTACTAACACAAACTTCTGATTGTTTAGTAGTCATGTGTTTTACCCGTTTGTAGGTTTGTAGAGCGTCGGTGGCTCAGTGTTGTGGACTGTCGCCTTCCTACCGGGAGGGCTGAGGTTCAAATCCCGACACGTACCAATGTATTTTCGAATTTTCGAAAATATATGTACGTTATCCGACGCTCTTACGGTGAAGGAAAACATCGTGAGGAAACCTTCATGCACGCTTGCGAAGAGATTCGAAGGTTGTGTGTGAAGTCGTCCAATCCGCACTGGGCCCGCGTGGACGACTAAGGCCTAATCAACCTATACGGGTAGGCTCGTGCGGTGGGGACGTTTAATGAGCTGATGATGAGGTTTGTAGAATCAAACGTTTGTAGGAACAAACGGGTGAAACACAATATGACTACAATGTTGATTACATACAATGTTATCTATCTTATTACATTTTTAAAATATAAACTAATATTCAAGCACAGACCAAAAAATTATCTATTCTTATTAAGTAAGGAATGAACCTATGATAATATAGTCAGTAAGACTGGACCAAATAATTTAGAAGACACAATTTAAAAAAAAATGGCCAAGCGCGAGTCGCCCGTGGAGGGTTCCGCAGCAGCAAGTAACATAAAATAAAGTTAATTTTATTTAATTAGGCACCTAATACAGCTTTAATATGAAAAGTAGTGGTTCACCGTTTTTGACGTATAAAAAAATACTACTCACCAGAATTCGTTCAAACTAAATTTCGTTGTCAGATTTCATGGTAATGTACATCATATTTTTTTTTCGATTTTATCAACCCCATAGTTTAGAAACTAGAGGGGGGAGGGGACACAATTGTTTCAACTTTGGAAGTGTCTCTCGCGCAAACTATTCGATTTATAAAAAATGATATTAAAAAAACCTTAATATCACATTTCAATTTCTACACATTGATACCACACACGGGGGGTTCGTTGAAAAAAATTGTTGAGTTTCAGTTCAATGTATGGGGATCCCCAAAATATATTAGTTTTTTTTCAAGTTTCTTATCAAAACCTAATAGCGGTTTACAGAATACATATACGTACAAAGGTTGGAATAGTGTAGTGCTTATAGTTTCGGAGAAAAAAAAAATAATAATATTATTTATTCAGATACATGGATCCATTGGTTAGTTACAAAATTCTTATATAATATATTTCAAAGAAACAGCAATCCCTTGGATTACCCATACCATCAAAGAAATGATGAGACTACGTGATTTGGCTCATGCGAAAAGTAAATCTGCAGGTCTTCAAACACACGTTGACAGTTATAAACAGTTTAAAAAGCTAGTAAGCAAAGCAATAGTTTCGGAAAAGTAGCATTCTTTAACCAAAGGATTCATGCAAATAAAAATAACTCGCGGGAGCTTTGGAAAGGTATTAGACAAGGAGGTATCAATTCAAATCAAAAGATACATATATTCCTCAGCATCAATGATCCAAACTTGCTAAATAAACATTTTATTGATATTCCTGGTAGTGATTCTGTTTCTATTTCGCAATTATCTTATTATTCCTTTAATCGTCATAGCATATTTAGTCTTAAGACAGTCGATGAGAATACAGTTGCCAAATCATTATGGGTATGACAAGTAATGCTATGGGAAAATCATTAACCAATCCATAGTGACAGGAACTTTTCCGGACACATGGAAAGAAGCAATAATTAAAGCTATTCTAAATGCAATAACCATGTCAACTAAAAGATTTAAGGCCTATCAGTATTTTACCCTTTATGTCTAAAATTATTGAAAAGTAATTTGTATGCAACTTACGGAGTATTTAGAATCGAATAAAATCTTACCTTTTAAGCAGTCGGGGTTTCGAGCTCGACATAGTACAGCTACTGGTCTTTTGGATGTTGTTGATAATATTCTTAACGGAATTGATAGAGGTCAAGGTCCTTGTTAGTTTTGCTGGATTTTTCACGTGCCTTCGAAACAATAAATCATAGTTTATTGTTGTCTAAACTCGCTTACTACGGTTTTGATGATAATGCTTTAAATTAGTTTTCCAGTTACCTCTCTTGTCGTTCCCAAAAGTTGAAACGTATGGGGAGTCTGGTATAAGATATCGGTCTGACTCTGCTTTCATTAACCGTGGTGTTCCCCAGGGATCAGTATTAGGCCTATCCTCTTTATTCTCTATTGCTCTGATATTGTCGACTGTATTCATAATAGCAGCTATCATATGTACGCGGATGACCTACAAGTTAACACATCGTGTCACCCTCATGATACTCCTAGTGCGCTGCAAAAATTAACGAGGATTTAAACCGCATTGCTGAATGGTCTGATAAAAATGGTCTTGTTTGAACCCCGTAAAATCTAAGTTTTTAATTGTAGGCTCCAAGTCACAAAAAGAAAAATTACACATCATATGCCGGTTGTTAAAATTCGAGACATAAATATTGAACAAGTAAAGGAAGCTCGTAATTAGGTGTCCTTATGGATGATAAACTTCGATTTCATAACCACGTTACAGAAGTTGTCAATAGTTGTTTTTATAGGCTTAAAGTTCTGTATAGTATCCGTAATTTTTTAAGCGTAGATTTAAGAATTAAGCTCTGTGATTCCTTAGTTTTATCGAAATTAAATTATGCCTGTAATCGGTGAGTGTCTTTTTGGATATACCAAGCGACTTATCCAACGGATGCAAAATGCCTGCACACGGTTTTGTTTTCCATACCCGCAGATCTCATGTTACCCACACCTCAATCAACATAATCTGATGACCATGGAATCCCGTCGATCTTATCATTTTGCAACTTTATTATTTGATATAATTAAATCGAAGACACCTAGATATCTATATGACAAATTAGAATTTTCAAAACATCCATTGAGGTTGGCTAGTCGTTTGGTATGTCCAAAAACAAATACGTCGGTATTTCGTGGCAGCTTTAGGTATGCAGCCACGAAATGCTGGAACAATATTCCCTCCAATAAGGAACTTGTGTAGTGTAAGAGCTTTTAGAGTCCAGCTGAAAGCTCATGTGTTATCTTGTCAGAAGATTATTTAGATGCTGTTATGGTAATTTGAGGCACATTCAAACTAGAACTATGTAACTATTACTATTATAATACTGGCGTTTTGCTGTTAAGCGATGAGGCACACTTGTTAATTTGCTATTTTAAAATTCTAGGTTTATACTTATGTAAAAAATGTACAATGTAGGTCTGATGATTGCGCTGCGCGCACAGTTACGTTCTGGAAATTGTACTGGTTACCACGGAAGAACAGCGTAGAGTTGTCTTGCAGGCACCTCTACATTATAAGCTGAGTGGCGACCAATTTAGTGTTATTGTTGATTGTTTAACTTCATATTATTAGTCTAAGTACTTATAATTGATTTCTTTTATATGCACATGTACCTATTGAAAAAACACTAAATAAACGTTTTATTATTATTATATTAGTAAATACAAAACTAGACAATATACATTAAATTATTTAACATAATAAAAAAAGGAGTTCTATTATTCGGACAGACGGACAGACAGACAGACTTGACGAATCTATAAGGGTTCCGTTTTTTGCCATTTGGCTACGGAACCCTAAAAAGGAAATATTGTTTTTATTGTACCTGAAAGAATTGTTATAGCCTCAGATGGGGCCGCCTAGATTCTGCAATTTCTATAATAAGTATGAAAATTGATATATAAAAAATCCTCAAAATTGTAGACCTCAGTTTGGTGAAACATCATAATCATATTTGCAACGTAGCATGCGCAAGATTTGCTCCCAAAGAGTCCCTAATGCTTTGGTTGGAGAATTACACGTACTAACGACGAGTGAACAATTTTGGAACTGTTCGTACATTCTTCTAAACATATAAATTAGGTGAAATCTATTATGGGCTAATGCTTACTATAGCAAGATTTTAAAATACAAGAGTACAATTTAAAAGTACCAAATACAAATGGAGGAAATTTACACGCAGAATGGGATGTATGAGGTATGTTCAAGCAATTTTTTCTTCATGTATTGATTGAGAAAATCGACTTTATTGAGCAATAACTTATTTGTTCATTGATATGGATTAGGCCAAATTCCAGTAGATATAAAAGTCATAACAACAGCAAATACGTACTCTATTTCTGACAAGATTAATATTTAAAAATTCTAAATTCATCGTTTATGAAACAAACAATAATAAAAACAGAAACTTGTGAACTTTGATGTTGCATCTTTTTTGTCGAAACTTCTACAATTCATCCAGCCTCCACCAGCGACCTTTCGCAAGTCGTTGGTCCATCGGGCGATTTAGGGACGCTTTATTCTAAAATGGTTATCCATTTTAGAAAAAAGAGAAGCCATAGATATAAGCGTAACTGAAATTGTATTATTAATCGTTAGTTCGAATTGAAATATCTCATTAACAATGACTGCTTTTGCAAGTCGACACTGAAAACCACTCAGGCATACAAACTAACGCTTTAAAATATCGACCGATTCTAGAATACCACCCGTGGCACAATCTCTGCATGACTCATAGTGGAGTGAATTCCGGTGCGCGTTTCCATTACTTTGTCCCGTTAGGTTTTCATTTTCAAATAAAAATTATTGAACATTTTTTTACATATAGATCGTGAATTATATGAATTTATTAAAGAAGCTTTGATATAATGACAGGGTAAGCCTCCGTGGTCTAATCTACAGGTCAATCCATACAGTGAAAGTCACTTAGCGCTATTTTTCTTAGTTTAGACAGGACATTGTAGGTTGAATCACCTGACCACCAAAAAAAGAGTATTCCATTCTTCGGAGGAGATATTAAGCACTCGGTTCCGGCTACAATTAGGATGGTAGTTGTTAACACCAACCATTCCACATTAGGCCAACGTTCTAGGTCCAATCTACCCATAGCTATACTGTGCGGGAGAGCCTGTGGCCTTCAGTGATCCTATATAGGCTGATGACGATGATAATGATGATGATGATAGAGTCAATTCAAAACTTCTTTAACTGCCGTGTAAGTCGTATAATGTTTATATCAATTCAGCTTTATTAACTGTATTTACAAAAGGTGAAAATAGTACTAGATTGGTCAAAATATATATCCCCAAATATCTGAAACAATTGATAGGATAACTAAGCAACTAAGTCTAACCTCCGTTAACGGAAACCGTACGTAAGTTTCTTGGAACTTCGGACCGAATAACGATACCAAGTTAGTTACACTACTTAACCCTACGCCACAAGGATGTTTTGTTCTTAGTTTGTATCAAGTTGAGGACATAAGATGCTGAATAATTCCTGAAATATGCTCAATAATATATTATGAGGTTAACAATCCTAACCTATTATTTAAAATACAATCGTTGTTATTTTTGACAACTGATTTGGTGTAATGGTTGAGACGTCGGCTACTACACTCATAGTACCCATAATTCAAGATTCATGCTTAATTTGGGGCTAAATGGCACTGTGTGAATGTCCGTTATTTATTATTATTTTACAATAACATTGCTGTTCTGTTATCATTTTACAAGGTCGTAGACTCGATTTTTAGTCGTCTAGATAGGTAGGTGCTACCGCAGTGCCTGATATCGTCCCTTCACGGGAATATTTCGAGACGTGGGCACGTGGGGTATTGTGGAGAGCGTCGGTGGCTCAATGGTGTGGACTGTTACCCCCTACCGGGAGGGCTGAGGTTCAAATCCCGCCACGTACCAATGTCGTAAGTAAGTGTCGTAGAAATTATATGTACGTTTATCTGACGCTCTTACGGTGAAGGAAAACATCGTGAGGAAACCTGCGCACGCCTGCGAAGAGATTCAAAGGTTGTGCGTGATATCGTCCAACACGCACTGGGCCCACGTGGATGACTAAAGCTATACGGGTACCCTATATATGATGATGATGATGATGTATTATTAAATAATAATGAAATTATGAACTAGAAAAACCGTGCTACAATGGAAAAATTAGAAAACTTAACGACGTTTCGCCAGCGGCCGACGCTACGGTCTAATATTAACTTGCGAAATGGCGTATGAAATAAAAATAATGCGTTTTGAAATACAACGCAAGCATAAACAAATTATCTTTATGGTAGAACTGCAATCACTGGTCGATCTGCGAGGACTATTTATCACAGTTCGGAATATTCACTGACACGTTTTAGTATTTGTATACCCGTATAAGAAAAAATGGTATGTTTGTGTTCATGGTCTAAGAGAGCATCGGAACAAATATTAGAAGCATTAGATCCTCAGATCTTCGCATTCTTTTCGCATCCATCCAGCCTCCACAACTCGTTGATTCTTCTATAATGGAAAAAGAAAGTGTTTTAATGCTTTACTTAGATTATTATGATTAATTATTTATTTTATTCATAAATATTCATTCACAACCATTATTTCTGCATGAGCATGATCAAAAAATTAGTGTAGCCGACTTCTTAGCCATTAGATCAACGTCAAAAATTTTATCAATATCTTGCATTTAGTTCTGATACTTTTTACAAGTGTCTTTTACATTCCTGGTTTTTATTAATATTTTCATTAATATTATAATAAATAAGAGCGTCGGTGGCTCAATGGTGCGGACTGTCGCCTTCCTACCAGGTGAGCTGAGGTTCGAAATGTGTTTTCCAATTTTCGAAAATATATGTACGTTATCCGACGCTCTTACGGTGAAGGAAAACATCGTGAGGAAATATTCATGCACGCCTGCGAAGAGATTCGAAGGTTGTGTGTGATTCGTCCAATCCGCACTTGCCGCCGCGTGACGACTAAGGCCTAATCACTCTATAAGGTAGGCTTGTGCCCCTCGGTGGGGACGTTTAACGAGCTGATGATGATGATAATAAATAAACAAATATTCACTAACATTCACACAGCGCCATTTAGCCCCAAGTTAAGCGTAAAGCCTATAGTATTGGTACTTAACAACAATTATACATACTGATATACTTATTTTTTGTAAACATACATATTTGAAAACATCCAGACCAATACAAACAGACATATTCATGCACACAAATATTTGTATTGCCTGGGAATCGAACCCGAAACTGTTGATGTAGTAGCCGACATCTCAACCATTACACCAAATTGGTTGTCAAATGTAAACATTATGATGATGCTTGCAAACAGTATCTCAAAAGCTCTTCAAGTTATTTGCGCAAAGTACTAATAACTTGGTTACAAGAGATCTCAAATTATTAACTATACCGACCCTGTTAATGCTTGCTAAGAGTAGCCATCCATCAAAATGTTTATTACTGTTTACGAAGCGAGATGGGCCAAGTAAGGACAACACAAACTACTATCTATTGTAGGCCAGAGCTAACCCTTTATACTTGTTTATTCAGTATCTTTATGAGGTTTGGGTACATAATCTTAGAGATGATAAATATCAAAGCAGTAAACCTAGTATATACATGTTTATAGCTTGTTCTTTACGAGATCTCATAACTTAAGGGCATTAATAAGATCACATAGAATTATTACGATATTATTATTCATTGTGTTGTTTTTTTAGTTGGTCTCACTTCGTTAAATGGTGATTTTATCCTATGGGTAAATTAAAAAGATGTTAAGAAAAATATAGCGGAAAAAATATTTATCGAATAAAAATATTTTAATAAAAGTTTCTGGTACTGTTTTTAATGAGGATACCTTTTAATAAATTATTAACTTGTATATAGGTAAACAATGCTCATTCTGGGAAGTACCTGTACACTCCCAAAAATCGCTAATCGCATGTTTAGATTTCTTATCGAGTACCGGGGAATTCGATGAGTTATATTCATGTTAAAAGATAATTGAATCCGTTAATCTTATAAGAAATTAGTATTATCGAACTGATAAAAAATTTTGTTTTTTTTTGTGTACTTAATTGTGTAAGTAGAAAAACTATAAAAAATAAAATACTCATACACGGGGGTAACTAAAGGGCCCCAGCACATTTACGTTACAAGTTGCTTCTGTTATCTATATTATTCATTATATCATTATTGTTTCCTACTACGAGCTACAGTTATAATGCCACTGCTGATCTCCAACTGGACAATCAAATCATTTAATTGTCAGACATAGGTGGTAACATAAATACAAAAAAGACAAAAGACATAACTAATGATCTTAATCACTATAGGGTCTCGGACCGTAGTCTTTTGTATTGGTCCAATGCATGTTACTGGGACGCCAGTCTCCTATGCTATTAAACAAAATGCATCTAGCTAAGGTTAGCTGGAATTCTGAAAAATAAACTTTAATTTCATCGAACAACAGTCTTGGGTAATCCGTACAGGATAGGGTTTTCGGAAGGTCTTATGGTCGCTGAATGCCTTCACCCCCCCACTTCAGCCCCACCATGTTAGTGGCGAGCGTAGATGGCTCCCAGTCCTTTTATAATGTTACAAAGTGTACAGGACGGTCAAGACGCTCAGCTGATGGTAAGTGCTACGCCTGACCATGACAGAGTGGCATTAAGGCCTACAACTATTAGACATCATCATCATCAGCTCATTAAACGTCCCCACCGAGGGGCACGAGCCTACCCGTATAGGGTGATTAGGCCTTAGTCGTCCACGCGGGCCCAGTGCGGATTGGACGACTTCACACAACCTTCGAATCTCTTCGCAGGCGTGCATGAAGGTTTCCTCACGATGTTTTCCTTCACCGTAAGAGCGTCGGATAACGTACATATATTTTTCGAAAATTCGAAAATACATTGGTACATGTCGGGATTTGAACCTCAGCCCTCCCAGTAGGAAGGCGATAGTCCAGACCACTGAGCCACCGACGCTCTACTATTAGACAGTTATTAGGTATTTTACATCAATGCGGGACGACTCATTACCGAATCTACCACCTAGTAGTTATTAGTACCCAAAAAATGATTTGCAACAAGACTAAAGCGTTCTTGAGCGGAACTCGGATCTAGAGTTAGGGCGTTGCATGGAGGCCTTAGGATGGTAGTTGTTAATACCCACTATTCTATGCACTCGTGGTGGTTTACGGCCCAATATCTCCTAAAGGCCCTGCAGTAACACTTTTTAGGCTACTGATAATGATAATAGAGGGCTTGGAAGCATAGTATATGTCCGACGTAGGGAATCTACTGTAATTTTGCATGGTATATTGAAAGAAGTTGCAACAAATACAACGAAATTCATATCTGGATTAAAAACGGTAATTGAACATGAGGATTTGAGATAAGAAACGTGGTAATTAGACGTATAACAAGCGCTGTACGTATACAAAACAAAATTAGAATGATTTCTAATTGTTTAAAGCGACGTCTGGTACTGGAAGGCATTTTTGCGGTGTTTTAGTGGATTTAAAAATAGGAAATAATTAAAATAAATTAATTTAATTCTTACGTACTGTATACGTAATGTAATTCTTAGGATAGTAAGATACTAAGCCAAATGTTTAATTTTCGTGCAATATGAGAAAACAATTGTGTTTCTATATTATAATATTGATTATAAAACACTATTATAATTTAGTAACACAATTCTAATAATTATATCATATTTTTTCTTTGTGTGATTCCCGTTGTAGCATCTAGAGTTAATTGTAAAACATATCCCACCTCGACAGGTTTTTTCTCAAGGAAATAGCAAAAATGGACATGCAGATTCAGTATCATTAAAACCTTTCGTTCTAACGGTAGGTATATACAACCACAAATATTTCAGCCAGTTGACGTATTCGTAGTCTCATATCTATAAACTCTCTTTGTTGAATAATTTGGTTTTGTCCAATCTCGGACCCTCATCCCCTTAAAAAAAATTTGCTCATTGCTTTCCACTCGACTCCTAAACATGGTGCATACTGGGCCCCCAGGGGCCAGGATATTTTTTCCTGCAAAAAAACAGTTACCCCGTTCACTTTCACCTAGGTTCTATGTAATCGAAAACATTTACAAGTAAGATTGTTTATAATATTAAAAGAAAAAAACAAACAATGAATCAAAGTATTTGTGGTCTATCGAGCTGAACGTATTGTTTAGGTCACTGTTTGTTCCTGGATGTACATGGAAAAGAACGCGGGCGTAAGGTATTTTGAAATCACTGACACTCAGGCTTAATCTGATTAAATCTACTTCAACGTATCGCAGTCCGCGGGACATGTATCTTCTACAATTTTGTGCCTGATATCCCGGTCCTCCGCTTTTCTCATACAGCCTCCACCAGGGATCATTCGCAAGTTGTCTTTCTATACCTCCTTGATACCAAAAAGAATTGTTCACGAGCAAAGGTAAAATAAATAAAAATAAAAAATTTCACCACAAATGACATCATACAAATATACAAACAAATACAGGTGATCGATCACTTACTATATTTAGCATGTTTTTTACTACCTACCCAAAATATAAATACAATTTTGTAATAACGCCGTCAGTTATTTCTTAGCTTACTCCGTATCTTTATTATAACAGAGGAACTTTATTTTACCACCACAATACCTGCGATTATGTATCACCCTGACAGTATCCATATATCTATGTCAGAGTAGAATTGTGTCGGGAAAAGTATAATTAATAGTTGTAACAGTCATATCACGTAGGAACGTCCTAAATGCCCGAGGGATTGAAAATCTCTTAATCTTGTGTTCGAACACATTTTTCTATGCGTGTTAAACATAATCTGCTTTTACTCAAATATTATCTTGAAAGAAACTATTTAGATTTACTTTTGAATCGTCATTGCACAAAATTCACAAATAATAATTAAAGTTACAAGAAAATAGTTTAATAGGCAAGATGACAAAAAAATGTTAAGGTCCCAGTAATTTAATCCTTTTCACGTTTATTCATATTTTCTTCTATTTTGTTTAATTTTTGTTTTATGTTAGTGCTTCGTCTTTAATTTTTATTCTTCTAGTTATTGTATTAAACTGAAAATGTCAAATATTAAGTGTATCAATAATATTAATAAGTGAAATGTTTAATGTGTCTAAAATAATTTTTCTTTCTTTACTTATTTTTTCTTTCTTAATGCTTCATGTTACAGCATGTCCTTTCGCTTACTTTGAGGAAAACCACAATCTTTGTCAATACCGCAAAATAAATTGCGCCATTTTCATGGTCCGTCTTCCTTTTAACAAGTTTTATGATACAAAACGGATTTTCAACTTGAAAATTATGTAAGTGTTGCTAAATTTGGCGCAGTGCAATGTAGACCGACATTAGTTTTTCATTAGGGTGCTCATGATTTCTGTGATCATTAGGACAGCTAAGTAGCCTCATTTATGCTAAATAATTATTGATGCTCTTGCTTAACTTATGTTACCTTCTGAGGTTTATTATTTACTTCAGTAAAAACATATAAGAAATTTTAAACCGTGAACTAAATATTGTCTTAAGTATTTGCGATTCGAAAACTATCGAATGAATCAAAACCAATGTTATGCATTAAAGGAACTTTCAATATTTACATTTACTGTGGTCACGGTATCTGCAAAACTCACTGAATGGTTATAATTTATAAATCATCGGTCTCAAACTATACTATTAAAATTATTGTCTACAACTATCACATCTCAAAATTATTATCATATATAATACTCCGATATATTATAGTACAAAATATCTTGGTAGTATTCCTTTTCCTACCAAATATTTCTGCAACAATTTTTATCCAATTCAATTACGACATTCTTCTCTGCCATTGACAAAGAAAACACGCAGCCAACAAAAGGGATCTTTAATAAAGTACAACCATTGAAAGTCGCCCTAAAAGTAGGGGTGAAGTTACGTTATCAGCATAGATATTAAGAAGATAGATGTCGCAATCTTAAATGTAATTTTAAAAAAATAATTATTTATTTATGGTCATTTTCTCGTGTGTCATTCATTTCATTAGGAGCCAAGCTTCAAATCCACGTTTTATAGTTATAATTATAAAAAAATACAATAAGACTATTTCTTAATAAAGCAACAGTTCAACAAAAATCTAAGAGACATTTTATTAGTAAAATTTCCTGTTCAGTATTTCTATGAAATGTTGGTTGTACTAGTTAAGAAATATCTATCTTATTTACGTCATTTTCTGTTATCATGTTCAATCTAACCTAAAACTAAATCATGTTCTCAATTGCATAACTTAGGTTATATTAAGAGTGAGTTAGTTTTTTCTAGATCTAATAATGCATACATCGTTCTATAATATTTATTGCAGGATTTATATCTTCATGAATAGATTACATAATCAAAGAGTTTCTCAAATATTATCTCATCCATGTTGCCAAATTTCTTATACCCTTTGTATTTTTTTATAGTATTTATATTTTAATGACGGCTTGCCATGAATTCGTATGTATACAGTTAGTTATTTGCACGTATTCTATAGTAATATAATGATAATAACAACTGCCGAATTTATATTTTGTCGTTATCATACATTATATTGTTACAAACAGAAAGAAGGATGAATAAGTGACATCCATCCACTCTTGGTCTTGTCGTACAGTCAGCGTGAGCTTCACTGAGTTTTACACCGACTGGGTAGCTTCAAAGAAACGGATTCACCCAGAAATAATTGGACAGACGATATAACGTAACTATTTCGACGTTGTACATATGATTTTTTTTTTCCTAACAAATAATTTTATTCATATTCGACATAAGTATGAGCCATTTTTTTACCATAGATTGTGTCCTGACTTGTCTTGACAAGATCATGCGAAAAACATTAAACAGTATGGTGAACTATTAATAGGCTAGTAGGTAGGTAGGGTTTCTGAATAATAAAAGGGAACACTGAAGCTAGTGCTCTACTAAAATATAGTAAATATTTTATTATTATTATTCAAATAAATATTTGATGATATTTTTTTATTAATCTTTTGACGGTTTAGAAAAAAACTAGATATCTTCAAGAAAAGCCGGCAAGAAACACATTCACGCTTTTCAATTTGTTAGTTACAATATTGGTTAGACAGTTTTGTCATGTACATGAAATCGCTTATTACAAAGATTTTGTGACTGGAAATTGTTTCACATATTGATGTGCCGAGGAAGATCAGACATACTTATCTGATAAATATTTGTCTATTTGTGTAGTAACCTTACATCGCAAGTGGTTTTTAAATCTTTGGTTTAAATGGTGAAAAAGCTATCAATATTTTTGTATTAAATTTACCAAATAATGGACACCGTAGTTATCTTTACTAGTGCGAGACGAGTTGCGTGCGCGCACGTTCGTTTATTCGTTGCTTGCGTTTGTCGATTCCCTAACAACTTTACACCGTGCTACGCAATTTTCGACTTTAACACTACTTAATAAGTACATAGGATTTAATGTTTTTACACAAATCATATTATGTATCTTTGGCAAAATGTATCCACATTAATAGTGATTATTGTGAAATATCTTAGTATTATTTTCACGCCCTATAGCCTTCGGTGCTTTGATTAAGAAATGATTCCGCTGTTGGTTTGCTGCGAGTGAGTTTTATATTAATCTAGTCAATATCACGGGTAAAGCAATACTTGGAAGAAAATAAATAATTATTTACTGGTAGGTAAATAAAAAAGCACTTAGGATAAATACGTAATAATTACAAATATTTTTTGAGAGTTAAAAGCCACCAAAGCAGATAGCAATTGAAAGATATAAAATAGCAATCCCATTCAAAATAATGTAGATATAATTTATTTTTACTGCTAAAACTACAGCCATATTATGAACTAAAGTTCTCATAATATTGAGAGGTCCCTTACGGTAACTGCATCGCTGTTCTAATGCGTGCTAGAGAAAAGCAATAGCCTCGTTTGATTGGATTAACTATTGACTGTACTTATCTTCCTTAAAAAGTTGTACCAAATAGTCATGAACATAGCTTATCTGGGAGCCCATTCTTGTTGAATTTCAATGGTTTCAGTATTAACAACATTACGACGCCAGAGTTTTATCACATTTCTCTTTTTATTTCTAATCAATGTTGTATTAGGATAGTCATGCTTTGATTTGGCCTGTTTCTATGTATTTGCAACGCATAAATATTTAACCAGCTCTTTTTCAAACCTTACTTCAAGTGCCTAGATCCAATTCCAGACCGCTAAAAAGGTCTTTTCAACTTGCAAATAAGCGTAGCGAGCACTCGTAACGGGGTAGCATGCATTAGAAAGCACGGTCACCGCCGGCGGTCCAATCAACGTTCATTATCTCTTTTTCTTTGCGATGAATTTATTATGACGCCTTTACACAGTGCGTTTTTTATGTTATAAAGTGAACAGGACGGTCAGGACGCTCACCTGATGGTAAGTGATACGCCTGACCATGACAGGGAGGCATTGAAGGAGGCCAACCACTGATAAACAGTTATTATTCTCCATCAAAGCCGCACTGTGCCTGTCACCTAATGTCAGGTCTCTTATACCCGGTAATTTCACTAGCTACAGTGTCCTCTTCCCAAAAAACAAAAGTGCATAACACTCTCGTTTCAGGAGACGATATCCGGCACTGTGGTGGTACCAACCTAGACGACTCAGTATCGAGTCTACCACCAAGTAAATTTCTTTTTCTATCGTGTGTGTGTTATTATAGGTATAATAATTACCCGAGACAGTCTGTATAATCTTTTAATCTTTTTTTGAGTTCTGCTATATTTTCCACTCCTAATGGTCACATCATTATAGTAAAATCTTTAAAAGGATTTGTAAAGTCCTTTCCAAGTGCTCTCTCTGCCTCTTCTCAAGTACCATTATCTTATTCTCGAGTATTTTCATGAATTGAAGAAGAAGAAGAACAGTGCCGGATTAAGACTACTCGGGGCCCTAAGCAATCCACACTTGTGGGGCCCCCCACCAGTATGTCAACAGGAATTAGTAGCATAGCGCAGTAGTTGACAACATAGGTAATGATTTTTCACTTTGTGAGTTTTAGTTTTGTCAGTTAGGTTAGGACATTGCAGGCTATATCACCTGTTTCTCCTAAAAGAAAGACGATTCCGTGCTTCGGAGGGCACGTTTAGCCGTCGGTCCCGGCCGCCTTCGCATTGTCGTTAATCAAAAACCGCGTCAAAGGCCGTGAAGCGGTTTCAAAACTCTGAAACCGGGACTTGTGTGGGGTCAGTCCACTCGCTAAGAAAAAGAACAAGAATTTTTCTTTAAAAAAACCTACACGATTAAAAAAAACAAGAGTAACATACTCGAATCCGCGCACTGCGAAAAAAACGCAAGTCGATTTTGCATGAAATTATTTTTCACCGAACATAATCGAAATAAAACTTGGCAGAAAAACTACCATATTGTACATTTTAAAGTTACCACCTAACCTAATGAATGCAAAAAACATAACTTATTATACGTATTAATTTTAGTATTAAATGTATTAATTTATTTAATTTTAATATCACCAACCCATGTGGTATAATGGTTGAGACGTTGGCTATTACACCAAGGGTACAAATATTTGTGTGTACAATGTATGTTTGTATTGGTCTGGTTGTTTGCTACGTATAATATGTATGTATTTATAAAAAGAAAAAAGAATATCCGTGGATTAGTATCCATATTACAGGCTAGTGCTTAGTTTTGGGGCGACATGACACTGTGTGATTGTCCGTGGATATTTATTAACTTATTTAATTCGCTGTTTCTTTTCAAACATTAGCTGCCTATGACTTCAATATTTAGTCCACAGAGTCAATCTTAGTTTTAATGGTAACACGCACGCATATTTCGCAGACACTGGATTCATTTCTAGGAACATGAATTAATTGTAACTGTAGATAGTTGAACATAGTTAGCGTCGTGTATTGTTGCGTTTCATATAAAATTATCGCTTACTTTGTACAAAAATATTAGTCTAATATTCGTTTATTCTTTATTGACAATAATACAAAAATCGTAACGTGTAAATGCCATCGTTGGCTTATTCCATGCACTTGAAGCTAACACTTGAGCCTTTCACTGCTGATGCATTCAACCAAATTGCGCCGCAATATAACAAGATGTAATTTTAAGACATCTAACATAATCTTATTTGATCGTATTTTTATTCTATTAATTTTAATTTTATTTATGTTATAAAAGCAACATGCTTAAAAGCACAATAGTTGCCATAGTGGTAAGTGCTACTAATGATGCAACAAAAATTGCAGGCTTTTGATATTATTATTCCCACTGAGACTAACAAAAATGTCAAAACTGTCTGTGAATTTCGGGTACTTATATACAGATGCAATATTTTTGTGTATTTTTCTGGTTTTCCAATGTTACAACCCCAACAAATATTATTTTTGGTATGAAAATATCTAGCGTTATGTTGATTTTGACGAATACATAACTACCGACCTATTTAACTTAGGACCAGTGACATCTAGGCAATATCCAGAAAAAAAACCATTTAATTTTAAAAAAGAATGTCTAATTTTTTATATCAACTTCAAGCTTATGGTACATATTACAATTATAACTGCAATAGTAATAAAATTAAAAATAAGTATTACTCAGCCACTAAAATGCACTTTGCATGATATAGGTCAAAAATTCCAAGTTTAATAAAATAATAAACCCGAAAAGACAAAAATCTACTTAAAGTCATATAACTTTTTTATGCGATAAGTGAACGGTACGGTGAGTGCTCTCACTTGGTGGTAAGTGATACGCTTGACGATGACAGAAGCAATGTTGAAGTGAATTATTAACAGTAGGTAGTCATTATTTTTCGTCAACACTGCTCTGCACCCGAGACAACAGACGTTAGGTGCCATATACCCGGTAATTTCATTTACCGACGTACTTATGCTTCATAATAAATCTCCAGCACATCGCGCCGTGCAAAGACCGCGTTAGCTCATTCCGTGCACTCAGTGCTAACACTTGGTGCCTTTCACTACTGATGCATTCGACCAAATTGCGCTGCGATTTTACTCGACTTTATCTCTAGAACTAATAGCGCTCCCATTTTGAAATATTTCGCTGCTTTAAAATGGTCGCAGTGTGGTGAAAAGTATGCGGATATTTCAGCATTTGAAATTATGTTTAAGGTTTTGGAATCTTCAAATACTACAACAGTAAGATTTTTAGTTCATGATGATCTTTTTGGTATGATTGTGTTGTGTATGGGATCAATAAAGCAGCCTAGAACATGTCCCATTGCAGGGCACATGCCTCAGTATCCGTCCCCGAGGGGCACGTGCCTACCCGTAAAGAGTATAGGGCTAGATTTGCCTACTTCACACACACATCTTTAAATCTCCTCGCAGGCGTGTGTAGGTCTTCCCACGATTTTTTCCTTCACACTTAAATTTGAATAAACGCCTGCTTAATTATATAATACAAGTGATCGATATTTTGCTCTAAAATATCGAAAGGTTAATGTTTTTGTATGGATATGGGTCATAAACACAATCATATCATCAAAGCAGATCATCTCAAATATTCCCTTCGGACCAGGTACAGATAAAAAGACGCCGTGAAAGCGTAATTCCAAGTGGCAAAGGATGATATTCTTTTCCATTCACACAGACTATTTAAGAATTATCATTATAGTCTACTTTTTTCTGTCACCGGTTTTCATTCTACAGTGGATTTGGAACGTTAGATCAGTTCAGTGTGTTGAATGTTTGCCAGAGCTTTAATCTTTTTTCGGCAGTATGCTCTACGAACCGGTAAGGTTCCCAACAGTAGCCCTTATACTTGTATCGTATTTATTTATAATTAAATATTATTTTTTTAATAATACAGGTCATCATCATCAGCTCATTAAACGTCCACCGAGGGCACGAGCCTACCCGTATAGGGTGATTAGGCCTTAGTCGTCCACGCGGGCCCAGTGCGGATTGGACGACTTCACACACAACCTTCGAATCTCTTCGCAGGCGTGCATGAAGGTTTCCTCACGATGTTTTCCTTCACCGTAAGAGCGTCGGATAACGTACATATATTTTTCGACAATTCGAAAATACATTGGTACGTGTCGGGATTTGAACCTCAGCCCTCCCGGTAGGAAGGCGACAGTCCACACCACTGAGCCACCGACGCTCTATAATACAGGTAATCTGCATCAATTATTTATACATATAGTAATAAAAAGCATATTTTTTTCCTGAAAGTTGCTTTAGCTTAAGTTCTGCTCACGTAATACGTGTAGTTAGTATAGGTATTTTATTTTACCGTGATTAAGAAAACCTGTGACGGGCTGGAGTTTCATAAAAATAATACACAAAATTATTTGCTCATATTTAGCATTCATTCCAAATTTTTATTTTATAAATAATTATCACTAAACGTTTAAGTATAGTTCATGACGTTTTCATTATTATTTCGGCGGCCTCTGATAATTTTTTTTAATGTCTTCAACTTGTTCTCAGTTCAAATGACAGCAATAAATGAACACTAAACAAGAAGCAAAATTATCACGATATTATTTATTATTTAATTAAATATTCAAGCCTAAATACGTCTTAGGTTCTTGTGTAGAAATAAATCATTAAACATATATTTTTTATATAACAAATACAAATACATTAGAAATAATTCATTTATTCTCAGCTACACTATTTTGAACTTCATATTAGGTACGGGCGAAAGCATATCTTATGCTGTAAAGCTCTGCGCTGTGCACATACTTGCCACATTAACTCATATCGTTGACTAAATCTGAACAATGATAACTATGATGCTGTACGGTGTATAACCGTCTAAATATTTTAGGACTGGTAATTTCCTAAGATTTCTAAGCGTTCAGGCTTCTGAATCCAACGATAAATATCACGCATATTTTGTCTTCTTAATTATTTTGTTCATAGCTTGTTAATCTAAATATCTCCATCAGATGTTGCAATAAAAGTTCTTTGTCTCTTCGGGCATATTTACATTGCATTGACATACAAGTACAAGTTCGTTCAAATTTAATCATTGTATTCAAAACATCCGATTGTCTAATTTACAATTTAATATTTGTAAATTTCTATAGCTTTTTATAAACACGTATAAATGTGTGCTTCGTTGATAACGCAAACAATAAAGCATTTAAGCTGCTAAACCTTTAGTGAGATTCTTTACACACTTACACACAAAAAATACAGTCAGATGAAACATTTATAGTTCTATATGCAACGTAAGTCCCTTCACGACGTCCTCTTGTTTAGATAGAGAGCAACAGTAGTTTGTGCGTGTGATCATGTCATATACTTTTTAATATTTGGATTTCATATAACGTGTGAAAGCACATCTTATATTATATGATATTGTAAAGCTGATATGGCATAGTGTAAATCTTCCAAGGTTCTCTTTTAAATCATTTTTAACTTTCTATGTGATGTTGTTTTAACCCTTTGACCGCCAATGACGTCTTCAGGCGCCAGACACAATAGATTTTCTATTATCTGGATTCCCGGCGTTTTATGGGTTAATCATTTTGTAACTACGTCTCCATTTTGCTGTTTCATTGATTCTTCTTTCTTCTCAGCTGTACAATCTTATCAAAGGGGTCATGGTTATGACTCGGTCAGTGTTTGTGGTATGGTCACCCTCGTGATGTGTCCATGCATTTCTATTCTTGGCGGAGTGTGATTTTCGTTGATAACGAAACAATAAAGCCCATCAGCGGAAAACGTCACTGGTATTCAAGCTTCAAAACCTAAAGTTTTTATACAACTTTACACATAAAAATCACTGTCAGAGGAAACTTTGAGAGTCCTGTATGCTCCATAAGTCCCTTCATCGACGTCCTCGTGCCTATGTAAGGAGCGACATGAGTGGGTGCGTGTGATCATGTCATAGGAACCGTTTGAGGCTCGCAGCCTCACAGCACTCCTGTGTCGCGAGCGTGAATGTACCTCCGGCTTTAGTTCTGTCTCGTAGAACCTTCTTTCTTCGGATTGCAGCCATTTTGAGTTTGAGAGTAGCTTTTTCGTCCATTCGTCTGTGGAAAGGCGAATATTAGTAATTTTATTACAGCTTAATTAAATATAACAATTATTATGATACTTGTGTCAATGGTATCTAACCAGGGTATTGGTGCCTTCGTAAAATTATTTCGAATTAAAGGGTCCCTTTTTTCTAGCAAATGACATCATATTATTCGGTAAACACCTGGATGGATACAAGCCGTATAAAGCCGTAATGACAATGACAAATATGCACTGAGTAATCATAAGAATAATTCATGAAAATACAGAAAAGGACCTATATTAAAATAAAGTGTTTGTAAGAATTGCGGTAACAATACTTACAGACTCTGGTGAGAGTCTACATAATGGTAGATTATAATCTAATTCTAGAAACTCGTATAACCAGTATTTGATGATTTGCTCTAAGAGCGTATAATTTGACAGGATGCGGAACAGTGTGTAGGTGAGGTAGGCTTGATCCCAAAAGAGAGAGACATATTTATAATAGCAGTTTCCCTAGAACACTATTTTGCCCACAAGGGCATACAAGCACAGTTTATTATGTTCTTTAAATTTTTAACCCCCAGGTTTCTAGACACAATGGAAAATCTATTGTTTTTATATATATTCTTCAGCGGCGGTTACTGGGTTAAATTTCTTCAAGAGAAGTGAAATATAATTTACCATTGAGATCTTTCATAGCTCCGGCTTTACCGCCATACTCGTGTGGCAGACCTTCCGGTGGGAAGTAGTCGAAACCCATCGCCTGGTTTATCTCCTCAGCATTGGAATGGATTTGGAGAACTTTGCGCCTCCATGGGTACAGGCCAATGTGGAGCAGGAGTAGAGACATCGTCTTCAAACGTTGTGTGTTGATCACGTGGACTTCAGTGAAGCGTAATGGATATGCTGTCTGGAAATCAGAAAATAAACTCCGTTAACATAAAAAAGGAAGAAAATTAATGTTTTTTCTTTCTTCTTTCTTTCTATAAATACAAAATTGCCAATATGAAATTTACGAGTAGATACAGTATGGAGCTGAAGCAGTTGTCGCATACTTTTTCTGACATACAAGACAGACACTTCTGTCAGCTTATCCCAGTGTATGCTTGCAGAGAAAACAAGCAGCGCACTGCGATTTCACTCGTGAAGTTCGCGTCCCTTTGGGAATTCGGGAATAATGTTCTTATAATGTCTACCTATAAAAAAATGTATGTTGGAGCGTCCGTGGCTCAATGGTGTGGACTATTGACTTCCAATCTGGAGGGTGCAGCCTCAAATCTCGCCATGTACCGATGTGTTTTTAAATTTTCGGAATAATATGTACGTTACCTGACGCTTTTACGGTGAATGAAACGTAGTACGGGTAGGCTCATGCCCCTGGGTGGGGACGTTTAATGGGCTGATAATTAATGTTGTGTTATTCTGATATGTTAGCTAATGTTTTAAAGTGTCAGCAAAATCCATTCAGCTGTTAAGACAAGAAGAAAAGACTAATATACGCACTCATATTTTCGCATTTATAATATTAGTTTGATTGTATTCTTATCTGTTGTCCCCAATGATATTCTGTATATATAAAGATAGATACGCCACCTGTGCCTCAAAAACGAACCGCCAAATACATATACAGAAATACAGTTGTATCCTCTTTGATTAGGTAAATGTACGCCGATGCGAAATATGTGTGTGTTTGCTGTCACTGCATTCGAAACACAATTCTTTTACCGCATCTGTTAAGCACCGCAATACATGTTTGCCTTTTTATAGTTTACATACCGTCCTGATACACCGACCTGAACTTAGAAATGTCACTTTTTGAAAAACAGCGTCCTGACATGCTTCTAGCGTGCTAGGACAAATTCTGATTGAGGTCCTATTTGGCATTTATTTGTATTCTTATTTCTATTGTATTTTCTATGCTATTTGCCAAATAAAGTATTTCTTTCTTTGTTATACAATAAAATTACTACATTCTGTAAAATTGTATACTATAAGTATTCTTTAATTTGTAATACTACGCAAAGGCTACTAATTACAGTCAATTTACATTCACGTCATTTCGAATTAACAATAAAAATTGTTGTTAATTAGCAGGTAAATAGTACAAACGAAATTCCCCGTTTTGCTGAGTCATCGTCGACACATTGACAAATTATCCTTTAGTGATTCATCAAAAAAGGGGTAAAATTATTTATTATCATGTAATTACATTTAAAATTATTCTATAGGTATTGCCTCTATGGTCTAGTGGTATTAGCTTCTGAGCTTTAGATCACTGCGTGCTTGTGGGGTTGTGAATTTGAATCCTATGTAGAAACAACATAGTGAAATTTACTTTTTTTTGTTTTTTGAGGACATTACAGGCTGAATCGCCTGATTGTGAAAAGACAAAGACGATTCCTTGCTTCAGCGGGTACATGAATTCTACCAGGTGGTAGACTCGATACTGTGTCGTCTAGGTAGGTACCACCACAGTAACAGATATCGTCCAGTGAAACAGGAGTGTTAAGCACTTTTGTGTTTCGGGATAAGGGCACTGCAGACGTCTGTTGTCTCGGGTGTCGAGCGCAGTGCGGCTTAATGGAGTATAATAACTGTTTATCAGTTGTTGGTCTCTTTCAATGCCACTCCGACATGGTTAGGCGTAATATTTAAAATCAGGTGAGCGCGCGAGCGACCTGGCCGGTGTACACTTACAAAACACCATCCAATAATAATAGGTAGTAAACGTCGAATGGGTTATGTAAAAGTATGCTAATTTAGCAAACAAACAAGGAATAGTATCTAAAAATGAAACCGGAACCATGAGGGATTTCTTTTTGTTACAATCATTGGTTCGCATTTGACAACGTCATGTCCGATTACAATGACGACTAAGACTAGGATGGCGCACGTCTAGATAAAATCTATTGAGTCTTGATTTGGAAATTCCCATTTTGTACTTCATGGAAAAACCAATTTTGGCAATTAGGTTCCTGTTGGAAAAAAAAATGGATTTCCGCTTTGAGCGCCACCTATTTATCGTATCAGATACTAACAGCGTGCTGCTGATTCACACTCGCAAAGTTTGCGTACTCGTGAGAAATTGGGGACTTTTTCTATTTTTGATGGCCAGTAATATATTATGTGTATGTGACGGGCGCAGTGCGGCGTTGATGGAGGATAATAACTGTCTATCAGTTGTTGGTCTCCTTTAATGCCGCTCTGTCATGGTCTGGCATATCACTTACCATCAGGTGAGCGTCGAGACCGTCCTGTACACTTATAACATAAAAAAATATATACACCTGTAAAAATATATACAAAAGTCGTCATCTTTATTTATGCTAAAGAAAACAGACAGGCAAGACAAACATCTGGTAACCTTCTTTCTCCTTACCTTCTAATGTGTTTTCGAAGGAAAACTGAGGAAACCTGCTCACACCTGTGAAGAGATTCAAAAGTTGTGCGTGATGTCGTCCAACCCCACTGGGCCCGCGTGGACGACTCAGGCCTAAGCACCATGTACGGGTAGGCTCATGGCCCACGGTGGGGACGTATAATGAGCTGATGATGATGAATAAAATACATACCTTCATACACCAGACAAAGTCCTTCCAATATGTGCCTCTGAAGTGGTTTTTCACGTGCGATGGTTGAAGATCACAGACGTCTATAAAAACGACTTCCTCACCAGGAGTAGGGTCTTCACGTAACCTTTAATGTATTTGAAAGATTATTAATCACATTATAAAGACTATTAGAATATAAGATATGTTGGGAAAAAGGTTTTGGATCGACGAATGGATGGAATGGATTCAGTTACGAGTGCCTATACTTATAACATAATTGCCAGAATACAAGTCTCATTGATTTATCGTTAGCTCCAATCCCGGATCCAGGTTAGGCGCTAGGAGGGGGGTCACATAATAGTAGGCAAGTAAAGAATTTATAAGGTATTTTGTTAATGTACGTTAGTATAGTACTTAAAATAGCTCAGGGGGGTCATGACCCCCATGACCCTCCCCCTGGATCCGCCATTGGTTAGCTCAACACTAAACTAACATGTCATGGTTAGCTGTTAGTTCAATCGAACGACAAAATAAATATAAAATATATTGATAAAATTAGAAGTCAGATATAAAAACCGAAATATTTAGTTTTAGTTTATTAAATCTCCTAGGTAATAGATATCGTTCCGTGAAATAGAAGTGTTATGCACTTTTGTGTTTGACGATGAGGGCACTGTAGCTAGTAAAATTATCGGATGAGAGCTAACATCTGTTGTCTCTGGTGTCGGGCGCAGTGTAATAAATTAAAATACACGAATATAATTTTATAAGTCGTAACGGACGTATCTACTCGTAATTGCCATTTAGGTTTTTTTAGACCATTGGATCGAATTGAGGCTATTTTTATTTAATTTACACTATTGAAAAGGAGCATGCAAAGTGGAACTAACCTTATATCCAAGATCATAAGCCACCGGGAAAGTAGAGCCTTGGCTGACAATGGTCGGTCCATCGCAGTTGGTGCTGGAAGTCGGACCAAGGTCATCCGTCTGCCACCGACGCTTCTGGTCCTAAGTGGAACTATGTAGCTGGAAATATACGAAACGGAGTATTTATTACTTGTTAATTCCATCATAAATTATAGAGTCAAATAGTGACGGGAAGTTTGTGGTTCTCAAATCAATGATACGAGTTTTATGTATACTTTTAAATCTATATATATAAATAAAATTGGAGAGTCTGTAATATTGAAATAAACGGTTTTTACTACATGCATATGAATATAATATATACGGAGAATAAATCATAACAACATTTTTTTTAATTATTGTCTGTAGACAGGACTGTAGTCCAGCTGTCTGTTTCTTCAGGGTAAACTCCGAAATGGCTGGACCGATTTCGACAGGACTTTTTTTGGCAGGTGTAATAAGGAATGGGCTACTTTTATTACAGAAAGAAAAGTTCTTTCTGAAATGACGGGCGCAGGGCAGTGTTGACGTAAAATAAATTAGTATCCAATCACATAATACAATATTTTATTAGTTTCCTTCAAATTCAAAGAATTTGATGCACACTAAAGACACAATATTTTGTTTTTGTAGATTAATGTTTTCCTTATTTTGTCAACCGTTCAGGATTTAAACAAAAGGTAAAATCTAATTTGACGCATGACAACGTAAATTTGTAGGCCCCATTTCATATTAAGGGCCGGGTGTAAATACGTCTTAATTTTTCCGTAACTTTCGGAAGGCCTGTGCCTAGTACAGGGACGTTATAGGCTGGTTAAGGATACATTGTTTTGGGGTTCATAGTGTTAATGCTAACTTGATCATACATTTGTCATAATATAAAGAGTGGAAGACCTATTTGGTCTATTGTTTAAATCGACAGCTACGACACCAAATATTCCGGGTTCGATGGCCGTACAGTACAAATATTTCTGTGCAATGACATGTCTGTTTGAATTTGTCTAGTTATTATTCTATGTTTAATAGTTATTATGTGCTTACAAAGAACGTTATATAAGCACCTTATTATAAATCGGTACCGGTTAAAATGTAGGTATAATGTAGTAATAGTGCTGGTATCAGGTATTCAAAAATGAAATAGCATTCCCCAAAAAGCAATAAAAAATCCAAAATCTACTCACGCATCCTGACAACTGGACAGTATTTCTTCATCATCAGGATGTCTTCTATGCCAGAGTTCTGTCAAACCCCCAGGTCCTCTAGCCTTGTAGTATCTCCTCGCTCGTTTGGTCGCCTCACCCTCATCTCCTTCGCAGGTGATAGGGAAAAGGTTGATCACCTCTGCCTCCTCGTCTGTAATCTCCCTCGTCAAGTTGTCTCGCGCCCATCGTCGTGCGAACGACGCTGCACGTGGCATCTTGACTCTGGAAAAATAATGATCAACATCATCAGCCTGTAACGGCCCACTGCAGGGCACAGGCCTTCCCGCCCAGCTATGGGGAGATTGGGCCGTAAAGACTACTTTCCTTAGATTGTAGCCGGGATCCCCGGTTTAACTCGCCTTTCGTATGGAATCATCTTTCTTTTTGGACAACCAGGTGATACAGCCTGCAATTACCTAACCAAACTAGGAAAATTCGTACAGTGACGTTTCCACACATGATATTTCCAGGTCGTGCAGCTGAACGCTGTGCCAGTAAATAAAAGAAAATAATTCAATTTATTGCAGCACACAGTTTCACTTCTCAAAGAGAAGGAGAAATAATTTACTAATTGTCTAAATCAATATTTGTACGTATCATTTTATGTTAATGTTAAATTGCGACGCCCTTTCAGGCTCCATATGTTCACAGCCCAATAATGTAAGATCTTATGAAATACATATGTTATGCAATTCAAATAAATAAATAATTAATTAACAAATGTCAAATTCCTCCTTCTTTTTCCCTATATTGTTTTGCTCTTCATTTATATAGAGTTTCCAAACGTACTTATAGCTTTTTTGGAATGACGAGTGTCTACGAGTATGTGTGGAAAAACCCCTTATTATTAGGTGAATGGTAAAAATAGAACTACAGCATGAATCCATTTTAAATAACGCGGTAATCATTTAATCTACCTATAGGGAATTATTATTAGGTCTAATTTCCTTAATTAAGATTTGCTAAGCTTATTGGCCGTGATATCATGGGGAATATAAATTGCCTTTGTTGTGAATGGTCGAAAAGTCCAGTTAAGGTTGCTACTTTAATCAGAAAACGTGAGGAAGGTTGATAGATTAGTATTTTTTTATTTATATTATAAAATTTTAGTTATTTATGCAAATTTAATTCATAAACTAGAACTAGGTCACCTCGAGCTAACTGTACATAAATGACGTCTGCTTATTTGTTTCAAAGTTTCTTACTATAACAATTATGCAAAATACACATGTCCGTCGGTTTTCCGTTACCATAATGGCCCGCATGGTTTGTCACAGTCTGTCCGAGGTTGTGTCACCAGTACGTTGAACTTTGGTTTCTATATCATCGGTCATGGGATAAGGAAATTTTTTTATAAAGCCTTTAATTGTTTCAATATGTTTTTTTTGCCGCTTTCATATTTTAAATGGGGACAACAGATAGTCCGAATGTCAAGTGCATACAAATGGTTCGAAACTGTTTCTCATTTAAAAATATGTGGGACGTTATAGGCTGATCAATTGATTGTATCATCATCAGCTCATTAAACGTCCTCACCGAGGGGCACAAGCCTACCCGTATAGGGTGTATGGCCCTTAGTCCACATTTCTTCGTAGGCGTGCGCAGGTTTCCCCACATTGTTTTGCCTTCACCATAAGAGCGTCGGATAAACGCACATATAAATTTCGGAAATTCAAAACACATTTCTACGTGGCGGGATTTGAATTTGCACCCCAGATCGGAAGCCACACAGTCCACCGAAGCTCTTAATTGATTGTAATACGGATTATAAAATTATAATTTAGATTGGATAAGACAGATTGGTGGATGATGAAGATTAACATTAAGAGTTCATTTATATGAATGTTAGTGACTTATAATACCAAGGTTATTCAGATGAAAATTCATAGTAACACTTGAACACTATACTATTAGTATCTGTGACCAAGTATACAATATATTCACATGTAAAAAATCATAATAAATGTTATCTAACCCATCTGAGATTTGAATGCATAACAATATCTATCTTATTATTGAAACGTATCTATTCTCAGCTTATAATAAAAAAATCTTTATGTAAAAAACGATACTGTTTAAACCAACATAGGTTCAAAAGGTGGGGTATAGAATTTTGCCATTCAACTAATAGATATCATGAAAAGAAATATCACCGAAACTAATAAGAGTCGTTAGTATAATTGAAGTTCATGCAAACACTAACAAAGGTCGCTACGATTGGCAAATACTGACATTTACGCCTATAACCTATTGGAAGACAATCTACACGACGACGTGTAATGTCAAGGGAAGTCGTGATAGGAGAGCGTTTGATCGGCTATTGTTACGATCCTGTTCTAATTTGAATTCAGACGAATTGCACCATTGGTTGAATACCTCGATTCCTCGGCTGTTTTCTTTACATCCAATGATATTCTGTATATATAAAGGTAGATACGCCATCCGTGCCTCAAAAACGCTCCGCCAAAGAGAATATAGTTGTAGGCTCTTTGTTTAGGTAAATACGCTCATTCGAAATATGTGTATGTGTGCTGTCGCTGCATTCGGAACACTTTTTTCGATTACTTTGTGAGCATATCACGAATCTATACTTTTTACATCATTGTTTGCCGACTGTCGGTTGTCCGATGTGAAAATGCGCTAGGTAGTACAAGGTTATGCAAATATGCAGTTCATGTGCACACTCCCCGAAGTGTATGCGGTAGAAAACTGAGAGATTTGCGCTAAACGCCGGTATCGGTGCCGGTCAGTTGTGAGTTCTTTTAGATAGACGGTCAAATATTTGTAAGGATAACTACCAACACGAAGAATAGATTTTCTATTGGCTTTCTGCGATAAGTCTTTGAACGCATGTCCGTTAGTACACGTTAGAGTACGAATAAAAGTAAAACTGTCCTTGAAGAATGGCTATCCACTGTAAAAAATCCTTGATTGTTAATATTTTCCCCGTTTGTCGAAGACATGAATGTTAAATCAGAGGATCGTTTGAAAATGTTCTAAAAAAAATTAGTCCCGGTTGCTTCTAGTAACAATCATTATCATGATATTGACACTGATGTACACAAAAACATCAATGGTAAGACAAAACGCGTTGGCCATAACATTTCGCAAAAACCAAAGTTTTGTTGACCATTTGAAGAGTTTTCAATTAGATCATATCGTTAAATTACGGCAAAAAGATAACTTTTTGTCATCCATACTTGTTGGTTTTTATCCAAGCTCGTGACTTTTCAAGGTGTGTCTGTTTTTTGTTGAATGACCCACAGTTTTGAGAATACTTAGTCGATTCCAATTAAATAATATCTCCAACAGGATATTAAACATGAAGCATATATTTATTTAGAAACTAATAGGGTTTTTATATAAAACGTGCATATGTTTCATGTCAGGTACAGGCTTTGCCACATTGCATTGAAATTATGTGAATAGGCTAAATTGAATTGATGAATTGAATTTTTTTATCAATTTTTTTTAGTTTTAATTGTTTATTTTAAAGTGTTTAGGGTGTAATATATTTTAGTTAAATTTAAAATGGTTAATATCTTAAATAAATTCAAAAGTGTTTGTTATAAAATAATCGGCTTTTTACCATAAATTTGTAAAATTAGTGTCTGTTAGTCTGTAAAAACATATCTCCGCAGCGATTGGATCGATTCCGATGGAATTTTCACCCTCAGATAGCTCTCAGATAGATATTTTAAGTAACTTAAGCTACTCATATTTTTACGAGAACAATTATGTGGTCCAACTTGTAGGAAATAAATTCAGTTATTAAATATGTTTATAAAGTTTTGTATTTGACTGTCCTGATAAGTTTAAGGCTAACACTTAGAACCGGTAGTACAAGTAAATACAATTTACATTCATACATTCAATTCTATTCAAGTACATTCGCGTTGTCTATGTTGAATAAATTATATTCGCCCAACTAAACATAATATTGAACGGCAATGCACTGTGTTTTTTATTAAGGTATCATCGCAGCTTAATAGCTAGGCTTCCCTTAATGACTTAATTTTTTTTTCGGAATCACTTATCGCTTTTGGCCGTAGGCAGCCTTCACAGCTTCACCGGACAATTAGCGAGCGTAGATGGCTCTCAGCCCAAATATATATGCAACGAGCCTAATGTTGTCCAGAGTGGGACGCGAACCTCGGCTTAGGGCGTTGCAGGTGTGGCGTGCCCGGCACGCACCGGTGACGCGATTCGGCACTGATCGTTTCTGTAGGGACTCGCGACGAAGTTCATTTCATTGGCTACCCAAAACATTATCCAAGACATTGATCTATCTACTTAGGTTGAGATTCTTCCTTATTTATCTTTCTATGTATTATGTTCGTAATTAATAAAAATACCGATTACTGTGAGAACAGTTTAATTGACTTGGTAGCCATGTATGACAAGTGTGTTTTTAACTACCTACATTATTCTGCTTTATTTATTAACAAAGTAAAAAAGTAAGTACCCTCAGCCAAAATGACAAATCATAATCATACTTAATAATAGGCAATGTAAATATATAACACTATGTTTTTGTTTTTGTCTTACGGTTAGGCAAATCAGTAGATGGTCCAATATTTAGTAACGTGGTAATTTTTTACGTCAAAGAACCTGAGGTTCTTGGTGAATTTATTTTTACGTATAAGAAACATACAATCGTTGCTTGTAATTTACCACCTACCATACAGTCCGACTTTTAACCTATTCACTACAATATACTTTCTATTGCGTTTGAATAAATGCGAGTCCTAGTATCCTTAGGATTTGGTTAGAGGCATTCATAGAAAAGCATGTTCTTTCTTTCTGGTTCTAATAAACGAATCATTATTATTATTGAAAGTCTTTGAATAGGCTTCGGACACTGTAGGACGCAAACCCATTGGTCAGATATGTAGCTGTGTTTCCAGAGACTTTCATTTGATATATTCTAGACCAGAGTGAACAGGCATGTTCTGGATAAACGTGTACCACCATCGGCCTCGTCCATGTGACCCAGGATTGCCACCTTTAGGGGTAAAAAAAATCGGGACGATCGTGTATCCATCAGTGACGTTCGAAGTTAAGTCCAATCATATTATGACGTATGTAACAGTAATAAAATCAAATTGCTTTGTATTTATAATAAAATCTAAAATCATTGATATGAATATTTTTTCCGTATGTTTTCCTTTTTGGTACAAGCCGATTTTATTAATTATATATCAAGTTTGTTATTTATGTAATTTGATCTATCGTATCGCATATTGTCAAAAATCGGGACAGAATCGATAGGCCGTTGGGACCCGGGACAATGCCTTTGAAATCGTCCCGGCAAAATCGGGACAGGTGGTAACTCTGATGTTACCCCATTTAGAATGAATAATCGGAGATTTCAGATGTTCTCGACTTCGCCTTGTTGGGCATCTCAAACGAAGGTTTACTTACTGCCAAACGATGCTTGATTTTGAATTAGTAATGTTGAATATTGCGATAAAGCTGAAGATAGAAGCAGAATATCCTCCTCTATTTTGAACTGGTCTCAACTAGTACTCTAAACATGTTAACAGGTGTTTTTGACCGTTTAACACATAATATAAAGTGCAGATAACGCCATGCATTTAACAAGCTTGAAATGTCCCTGTCGACTTATCAGATAGATTAGGATAAAACGGCATTAAAGAGTTGCGTCAGATAGGTCGGGTTCACTTGGTTGATAATTACGCAGCGAATGAATATGAACTGCCTACAGTACTCATCATCATTATTAGGATCGCAAATAGAAATAAGATAAAACTAAAACATTTAACGGGCTGGTATTTATGATATTATATGCCCCTTGTAATGGTCGAAGAATGACCACATACTTCCGGGTCTAATCCAAGTACAATGGAGTTTTGTGCATGAACAACTTATTTTTTTATTTACCTGAGAGTATAGTTGAGTTGTAGAGTTAAATATATAGAAAAAAATTCAACCACTGTGGGAAGTTTGGGACAAACCCTGCCACAAGGGCTTAATGCGTATTGCTAGGTTTCACAATTACCATAATAAGTTAAAAGCTGGAACCAACTACTGCCTTTGTAATGTATTTTGGTCACACATCCCATGATTGAGCAGTGCAATAGCAGCTTCTTCAACTTTTATGAGAACCATGCGAGTATACCTCATGTACTCTATATATTTCGCATTCGGCAAAGTCAGTAAATCTGACTCTGCCTACGCAATAAGATCACAAAGGTAGTTTTCAATCATGTACATAAAATACTTTTTTGTAATGCATAGTACATACAAGGAGTTCGTTAATGCCTCCGTGATATTAAAATTATACATGCTATAGGTTAATGTTACATTAAAAGCAAAGTATAATGGCATACTACATGCATTTGTCTTTATATGTTTACATATAACGTTTCCGATCATTAGAATACGACCTTAGTGGGGACGCGGGCGCATTGCGGGAAGTTCCGCATTCATATATTTGTATGGTAAATTGCTTTTTGTTATTTTATCATAACTGGTTATTCTGCTTAGAAAGAAAGGCTTTCTGTCTTGTATTAAGTTATATTTGTTTCCCATCCTTAGGTTCTCTTGTCTGTAACACAACGTCTTTAACATAGGTATCACAGACCTATCTGTTGAAGACAGGTCTTTGCCATTTTGTACTAGATACCGCAGTCCTTAGTTTGTCTACTAAGACCTTCTTTATTAACTCCTCAAAATCGTTTGTCACTCACGCCAGACAACTACGCGTGCCCTTTAATTTTTTGAAGTTGCACGAAAGATTGCCATAAGTCGCAATTCTTAATATTGTGTTTTTCGGTGCTATTCGGGTTTTGTAAGTCCTGTGATCGCTGGAACCTATACAAAGCCTCGCTCAAATGTTTAAAATGTATATATCAATAGTTAAAATTATAAATATTTTTTAAAAACCTACTATATTTTCGTTACCATTGCAAAGACCAAATTATTCGTATATTTAATTAATTATTTGTGCATTAAGATATTATTATTATGTGAGTTATTACCTATTACATGTTCGTTATATAGGCACTTATAAGTTGGAGGATTTGCAGTTTACGTCATGGGTCGTAGGGTCGATCTCCAAGCATAATAAACAAATGTTACGAGTTACCTACGTTATGATCGCTTATTGGCGATAATATATTTCATATATATATATTTCAATATAATGTATTGTTTTATGATTTCTGGTACCTTAAATACAAGCTTATAACAATTATTTTATACTTGGTACAAAAATATAACATTGTTTTTATATGATTTTATGAACGGCACGACTAGCCTGTTCGACTGATGGTAAGCAGCAAGCGAGCAAATAACAAGAACAGTGTTGAAGGTTGAAGTTAACCAATAACTCAAATCAAATAGAAAAAGCTATATATGAAATTGAAATATGTTTTATTTAAATAAATCATTACAGATACCTTTGAATCGTTAAACAGTATATATTTAAATGTAACTCTACCATGCGATTTAGCTTCTTATAAAACACAGTTTTATACTAAGAAGAATCCAGCCAGAAACACAGTAGTTACACCATTATCAAAAAAATAAGTGTACTCTATAACGGTACTGTATATTGCTTACAATAGCAATAATTATAAATAATCAACAATCTATAAATAGAAACTACATTTTCTATTAAGACTGCACTCCTCCCTTTAGCCGATACGATATTTATTAGGTATATTTATGGATATAAATCCATTAATTTCACAGTGCCACTCAAACCAAAAGACATAATTGTATACAAGTATTGCGGTACTGTGGTGAAAACCTAACTTGACATTTATCTATTTAAAATTATTATGCATGCAAAAGTTTGGCGACCCATATGGTGTAATGGTTTAGACGTCGGCTACTACACCAAGGGTTCCGGAGTCGATCTCCGGGTAGTACATATGTGTGCATGAATATGTTTGTTTGTACTGGTCTGGGTGTTATCTATGTATAATGTATGTATTAACAAAAAAAAAACAAATAAGTAAGTTTATCAGTTGTTAAGTCGATATATTACAGGCTAAAATGCATAGTTTGGGGCTAGATGGCGCTGTGTGAAGAAAATAGTATTATTGCTATCCAATTTTTAATAGCTGATATCTTGGACTAATTATTTTGGCTTTCAACGTCGACCTTTCTGAGTCACTGGACCAACGGTGGGCGTCCTACACAAAGCCAAAAGAGCTCCAAGAGCAATCTTACAAATAAGGAAAATATTGCAAAATGTTTTCCTGCTCGGTGACTCGACTCGTCCGTCAACAACAAGTTCATGCGAAAGTTCAACTTTTGTGATATCTACTTTGATTACTTTTAGATTAAAGTAACTTGGAGATAAAATATGATTTATTACTTTGCCTGGGCTCTCATTATGAGGATCGAGGAGCTCGTAGATTGTCACCATCTCTACTTTTCACAAGATGAGGCGACTTGGAGATTATATATTCATCAGAGATAGGGTCTCCTACCCTATCTCTAAGAGATATAATACATTCCCTCATTACACCTCATGAACATCAATACAGTTTGAAATGTCTACTGCTAAACGAAGGCCTAACTAATGATGTCCCGCTAATCGATCCCTATCTGTCAAGATCATCTGCGCTTTTTTTCTTGTTACTTGGACGCCACTTAAAATCTTTTCGCTTTACCTACTGATATCTTCAACCCACATGCCAAGTGTGGAAAAAATGGTGAATGCCTTTTTATCACCCTAAATCTAGCAATGCACTATCAAGGGTGGCTGAATGGTGAGGACTGTTGCCTACCTACCGGGAGGGCTGAGGTCCAAATCCCGGCACGTACCAAAGTTAGTTATCCGATGCTCTTAAGATGAAGGAAAACATCGTGAGGAAACCTGCGCACGCCTGCGAAGAGATTCAAAGGTTGTGCATCGTCCAACCCGCTCTGGGCTCGCGCACACGACTATGGCCTAATCAACCTATACAGGTAAGCTCGTTCCCTCGGTGGGGACGTTTAATGAGCTGATGATGATGACTATCAAGGGATGTAATAGTTAACTATTAAAGTCGCGTAACTATTTAAGTCGCGTGGAAAAGTCTATGCCAATCAGTGCCAACATCGGTTGTCGGTAATAAAGACAGTGCTACAGATGGCTCTATTAAGATCTCACGATAAACCAAGACCCTTATTTACCCGTATATTTTCAAAGATATTATCGCGAGAGATTGCGAGAACACCCAGAAGTGTAACAAAAGCGACTATAAGCGGCAATGAGAAGGTCGCATTTGAAGGTTACTTCCCACCGCAGCAGTGATGCTCGACTATCGATTACAGATCGATGTTCATATCGATTAGGGAGCCGGGAATCGATTATTCGTATTAGCGTACGCGGGATTCGAGAAGGTCGCAGTTCGAGGTGATTTCCTCGTTGCTATTTTGGACGTATCGATAAATAATAAAGTTGGTCTTAAACACTTATTTGTTACTTTGACTTATGTACGAAGTTTGTGAATTAAGTTTTGTTTTTGGTCTCGATTTAACTTATTATAGATGTGTGAATTTATTAATCAAATTGGAATTCGTAAAACACTCATGAGATAGTTTCATTGAGGTTTTCTTTCTTTCTGTCTTTCTAACTCATTAAATCTGTGGAAACGAAATCTAAATAAACAAGAGTGTGTGGGCCAAACTAAACTAAAAAACTAACAAAATGCATTGATTCAATACCTGAAGAGGCTATGCATAAAGCATTTTATCAATCAATTAGAAAGATAATTTATTTCTGGCCAACATGGCTCATACAAAAACTCGGAGTTGCAAATATTAGATAATAATAATATTCAATTAATAAAACCATTATTTAATTTATTTATTGTTCAAGTCATCATAATCATCATCCTATAATGGTCCACTGCAGGGCATAGGCCTTCCCGCACTGCACAGCTTTGTGGAAATTGGAGATTTGTTTAAGTTTATACATTTTTCAAATAAACTAATAGAAATAGTTTAATATTAATAATAAATATGTTATCACTAATTTCTAAAATGAAAAATTAACGTCAGCATTAAATAAGTGTCGCTTGTTCTATGTATGATTAAGATAAAAATAATCTATTTATTTGTACTTAAAAGAACTTATCGTAACTTTTCAACCATATATTTTAAAACGTGTAAACCAAAAACATTTATTTATTGAAGGTATATTATTTTAATATAGCACTGGTTTAAGACGTTTTATCTATTAAGAAATGCCAGCGAGAAACATGATAATACAAACTATTTCACCTACAAGCATATCATAGTTAAAGGAATGCATATTATCAATGCAATGTGCAAATACATCATACGAACGAATGAAATGGTTAGCAGTTAACAATCTATGGATGATCGTGAAAGTTAAGCAACCACAATGAACAGTCGTCGGATGGGTGACCGAAATAATTATTTCGAGTAAGCACATTATGAGTCCTGTTGTTAATTAAGGATTTTTTAAAGCTTTTTAAATGTTTTATATACTTCCTTGTGAATAAAAACTAGGAATCAAATTGATGTATGCAAAAAATAACAAGAAAAGGAAATAAATATGGACTGTTTTTACCAAAAAAGTATGCATTAGTCTATATATATCTCACCACTACAAAGTTACTTATCTAGTAAATTTGTGTCTTTGTAGGCTGAAGGCTACCTCATACAATAAATTACCGGATACCTTTACTTAAAATCTTAAGGCTGGCCACCCAAGTGCGATAATTGTGTCTTTGTAGAAATAAAACGTATTGATTGCATATAAGGGTCCAAGAAGAACAAACGGTGCCGTCAAAAAACGTTGTTAGTCGATGAAAATTTGGCCCCGTAACTAAAAACGGTACCCATAACTAAAACTGATATCTGTCTGTAACCAAGCTGTATGTTTCTCATGAACTATGCTACATCAATACTTGGAGTTTGATGATGAAAAAAAATAATAAATTTGCGGGCCTAAGCAACAATATTTTAAGCATTCGACCTACGGTCGCCTTCATCCGACCGAAGCGGAGCACCGGGAAGCTGGCGCAAAATGGGGAAGACCTATGTCCAGCAGTGGACTGCATAGGTTAAAGGGAGAGAGATAAGACCTACGTTACAAGCGCAAAACACAAAACTTTGTCAAAACGATTAAAGAATTTATTGTAAAAAAATATTGTTAATTCAAGAAATATTTAAGGAATATGGAATATCAAATCGCACCAAAAACATTTCATATAAAATTTTGCCAAGACGGCCACATTAGGTTTGCCCTGTGAAAAAGATATCAGATCTCATGTAGAGCCAAGCTTCTGAATGTAAATGTTTTAACTCTACGGACCCTTATTTCAACAAATTCCAGATACCAGTAGATATGTACGGATTCGCCGTTTTCTACTGTCATGTAGGTGATGCGAATATTTAGTTTCTGATATAAAATAAGCAACGAAATACTAAAATTTTGGAAGACAGCAATATTGAATCGCATCTATAAATGTGCGCATATTTATCTGCCTAATTCTAAATTTTATGAAAAGTAAAGATAACATGCCCTATTTAGCGGGAAGTTTAGGCAACAGTCTCATTTTATATCTGGTGGCTTATTTATTTATTTTTCTTCTTCCTTGGCCTTTCGCACTTCACTTAGGGTCGGCTCTTCTAATTTTTATGCGCCATGACATTCTGTCTAGGGTTGTCGGGTCAGGTAGATCTTCTTTTTGTATTTACTTATTAAAAAAAAAAACAAATATAAGTAGTGAATCAGCCATATTGTTATCCAAAATTGGCATTCAATAAAAACCTGTGATGTAATTATATACTTCCAAACTATTCAAATACGTTAATAAATAAGTAAAATAGCTACCAAAACATCAATTACATAGTTCCAAAAAAGCAAAACCACGGACTGTTGGATAATGAACGCAAATATGTACGAGTATGTTTATAGACATCCGTGACTCGCCCAGTGAGTGTTTGTAATACAATATAAACATTAACTTTTGCTGTTGGATCAAAGGTTTTAAAATAAAGAAATTTAAAACATTTGATCTACAGGTATACAAAATATTAAATATTTTTCGATAGTAAAATCCGTTGGAATCAAAGTCCAAGTTAAAGCGCAGAGCTTTTCAGTTTTTATTCTAAGAGCTTACCTATTTTGGCTGTATGTTTTTTTCTGCCTTACTGCGTTCAATTTTAGTTTTAGGGTTTATTAAGTAAAATTATGAAAAACGTCACTTCGCCGAAAAATTATAACAAAATTGTGAACATTAAATGACAATATATAATATAGTAAGGAACCAAAGATAGCTTTCCGGAAATACAAGTAGAAGTTGCAGTTTAATTTTAAATTAACAAATTTTTTGGGAAATTTACCAAAACAGATTTGTATTATGTTATTTTTGTGGAATTTGAAAGGTTCTTGAATAAATTTACGTATTTTTCTGTTTTTTTTTGTGCAGGATAAAACTTAGCCTTTGCGATTTTCTTACTAAAAAAATAAGAAAAACTGCAAAAATACTGCTAACTTATTACACTTCACTGATTACTGACAAGGCTAAGACATTCTCCCCTCTTGGTAAACTCTAACCTATCCAAAACAATTACAAATTGAAAAAAAAAACAATCTCAAAACAAACAGAAAAAAAACAATAAAATGCCCATTCCCAAATTTGCGTCTGTGTTTCCGGACACAAATAACCCCATGACATAAGAAACGAAACGAATAAATAAACTTTTTAAGTCGAGCTTGCTTCATCTTAGATCACGTATCTTCCGCCAGGATAGTTGATGCCAAGAGCAAGTCCAATATAAATAAAAGTAAAATTCCCATGTCTAAATCTGTACACTCAAAAATGTAAAAAATATTGTAAGCATAAAAAACATATTCAAACACCGAACACATAATAAAAAAAAACGAATTCACGATTTAAAAAACAAAAAAATATATAATTAGGAACACGTAAACGAAACTTTAGCAACAATAAGCGTACGTACCCGCGTGGCGAGCCGTTGTGCGTCCGCGCAGTACTGAGTCACAAACGGCAAGTGCCCGATTCACCTTGACCCATGCGAACTTTGCAGCTCGGTTTTTGTATGAACAACCTACGGCGTTACGGTGACAAAGCCTTCACTGGCAGTCACCTGTGAAACAGCTTAGGTCTCTCAATTCATGTACTAAAAGCAGTTATTTTAAAATTACTACTATTTCATTAATTATTGTATTTTTTATTTATTTTTATTATAACGTCATAATCGAATAAATACACATATTGATAATGTCAGAAGTGTAACAGACCCAGAATACTTTCATCATATTTTGAAATAAAAGTAAAAATACAGTTTTTAAAATTATTAATGCTTACTTTATGCGATTTCTCCCACTGATTGGTTTTTAAATGGTTTTATCTTATTTTAAAATAAAAAAAAACTTTTTAAAATTATAATGCTTACTTTATGCGATTTCTTCCACTAGTTGATTTTTAACTGATTTTAAATGGTTTACTCCCTGATTGAAAAGATAGATGATTCTGTGCTTCGGAAGGCATGCTAAACCGTCACTCCCGGCTACAATCTTAGGATGACACGTTTGCGTCTTACCTCTCATGTTACTTAACCCATTAATTAACATTGGGCTGGATGATGAGTAACAGCCCATTCACCACATAGCCGTGCAGAGCGGGAAGGCCTATGTCCTGCAATGGGACGTAATAAGCTATTACGTCCCATTGCAGGATAATTAAGACTATGTGGTAAATAAATACATGATGTATTTTAATATCAAGCATCCACCACGCCAAACAACCAGAGAAAAGCCTGCAAAGAGTTTTAGTTCGTAATGTAAAAATTAATAATAAAAATTCCTAATTTATTGTCCTATCACATAAACAGGAAGTAAAAAACCATCTTAAAACTAAGTACTTAAAAATTCTAAAATAGAAAACATCCTGAGGAAACCTGCACAAATGCGCATGCTTGCGAAGAGATTCAAAGGTTGCGCATGAACGTTCTGTATTCGCTTAACCGGCGTATGCCGGGCCGCTTTTCTCCCCAAACACATGTTAGGCTACCAAGCACTCCCTCCCCCATGCAACGATGCCCTAAGGCGAGGATTGAGATAATTAAGGTTGATTGCGAAGGGACAGTTAGTAATTCTTTCGTTTGGCGTTGGCATCAATCCATATAAGCTAACAAGTAGTGCATACCCTGTGTTCCCCGACTAACCCGAAAATCGCCATCGTATAAGACCTCTTTTTATTTGGCCTACATCTTGTAAACAATTGGCGGTATAATACAATATTTTTTTTTAAGAAAAGGAATAAAATTATTGTTTTTGTGCTTTATATCATTCACTTTGTATACCCTGCTCATAATCTTTGTGCATGCTACTGTCATTTGGACATCATTACTGTTTAATTGTTCAGTTCTTTTTAATAAAATTTGGTTCATGTTGGAAAAACCTCAAACTTCAATGATTTTTTATCTCCATATATTTCGGTAACGTGTGTTAGCGGCATGAAGGTTTTACAACAAGAACTGCATACATATTCGTCCATATGAATAACTTTGAACTCAGCATACTGGAATAACAATGTTATTCTAGAAAATGCGCTGTAGTTTATGCATTTCAAAGATTTTCCTGTACGTTCTTGGAATTTTGCAGAACATCTAGAGTTTATGGAAAGTTTGTTGAATGTTTTTTATGAAATGATTACTTGAATTTGATGTTTGTATCACAAAATACAAAGATGAAATTTGTCATTCATCAGCACATTATACGTCCCCGCCGAGGGGCACGAGTCTACTCACATAGGCCTTAGAAGTGCACAATCTTCGAATTTCTTCATAGGCGTGCGCAGGTTTCCACATAATGTTTTCCTTCACCGCATGAGCGTTGGATAAATGTACACATAATTTCCGGTAATTCCAAAACTGATTGGTACGTGGCGGTATTTGAACCTGTGTCCTCCTAACAGTTTTCACCATTGAGCCACCCATTGAGGTTTTCACATTAAACTTGAAAAAATATTTCATTATTTTTATTACATTCAGCAGGCAGACCGAATAACGGCATCCGTGAAATACCAATGCACGTGTGTCGTTATGTGGAAACGCTTTGAAGCCACATTTTTGTACGCACAGTGAAACTCAGGACTTCATGGAATTGATCGATGGCGTTGTTGCTAGTGACCGTAACTTTGATTCCCGTAGTCGTGGCGTATATGATAGAACGAAAATTGTTTGTAAATTCTGTATGTATCGTCGTATTGACTTATCTACACTAATATAATAAAGGAAAAAGATTTGATTGTTTGTTTGTATCGAGTAAGCTTCGAAACTACGTGACAAATTCGTAAAAATCTTTTATCGTTGTAAAGCTAGTATGTCCCCGGATGACATAGGGTATACTTGATTTATATTTATTTTAATTAGGGATCGTCAGTAAATCTTCAAATACCCGCGCATATTTCGGAAAGTGTCGCTAGTCGGATATAAGCAAAACGCGTACAAAAACATTTTTTTTAAAAGGGCTCATTTTGCACGTTTGTGCTGACGAATTTCGTGCTAATCACCTACGAACCCAAAGTGATAAGTTCTACTTCTTTTGAAATTGAAATTGAAAAATGCTTTATTCAAATAATCTTTACAGATACTTTTGAATCGTCAAAAACAGTATATATTTTTTTTTTTAAATCTAATGACTCTACCACCGGTTCGGAATGCTGCCATCCAACGAGAAGATCCCGCAAGAAACTCGTGGGTTACTCTTTTAAAGATGAACGTGATCTCTTTTTTATGTATGTACCAGTTAATCCATTTAAAGCTGCAGTAAATAAAGTTTAATGCTATGGGAAGATTGGGCCGTAACCCACCACGCGGGCCCAATCCGGATTGGTGGGTGGACTACCATCCTAAGTTTGTAGCCGGGACCGACGGCGCAACGTGCCCTCCAAAGCACGGAATCATCTTTTTTTAGGACGATCAGGTGATATTCAGCCAGCATTGACCTAAGTAAAGTAGGAAAAATCACTAAAAGTGATATTTCTCTTCGGGATTCGAACCAACGACCTCTGGATCACGTAGCCAAACGCTGTGCCCGCTAGGCAGAATTATATACGCGCAATAAATTTATGAAGAGGCAATATTTATTTTATTTTGGAAATATCAAGCGGGTCAATCTCAGGGCTTATCTATGATGGGTTTATATTTGACGCCAAAAAGTCTCATTACCTTTGTTTGTACGAGACCCGGTACGAGACATGAATTGTATACTATTTAGTCTACTACCTTCATCATCATCATCAGCTCATCTAGCCCCACGAGGGCACGAGCCTACCCGTATAGGGTGATTAGGCCTTAGTCGTCCACGCGGGCCCAGTGCGTGTTGGACTTCACACACAACCTTCGAATCTCTTCGCAGGCGTGCATGAAGCTTTCCTCACGATGTTTTCCTTCACCTAAGAGCGTCGAAACGTACATATATTTTCGAAAATTCGAAAATACATTGGTACGTGTCGGGATTTGAACTCGCCCTCCGGTAGGAAGCGACAGTCCACACCACTGAGCCACCGACGCTCTAGTCTACTACCTACTGATCTCAAAATCAGGGTTTCAGCCGTATAATATAATGACTCATAATATATTTTTTAGGATATGTAAAGCGGAGGACTGGGATATGCCCAAAAAAGTGAGGCAGACCTAGTCCAGAGCTGGAAACACGAAAGGTAAAAAAGAGGGTGAGAAGTATATTGATTGCAACCAACATAAATCATAACTATATTATATATATATTAAGGTGACCCATAATTATAATGGTTAAGAAATCGACTGCTATACCTAAACGGTTCCGGGTTCGTGAATACAAACATTAACATGTCTGTTTGTATTGGTCTGGATGTTTTCTAAATTGTGATATGAGATGACAAGTCAAAGTATCTAGTATTTCACTACCTGACACACCTACAGCAATTGTAACCTGTAATAAGTATGTCAAGCTCTTGCCTAGCTTCAGATGGCGTGTTATATTTATTTTCTGCAGTGTATAAGTTCTAAAGTACAGGGACCAATTGTCACCCTCGAGTAAACTACTGGATGCCTTGCTCGAGGTTGGTAAGTCGTCTCAATATTATGAATGTTACTTATTAGATTTGTTAATTTTTATTTTAGTTTTTTATCTCATGTGTTGTTATTTTTGTTTATTAATAATGTCGTGTACGCCTATAAGGTATATGCACCAGACCATTAACTTTTTATCTAAACAATGTTCATTGTTGTGCCTTTTTAAATAAATAAATGTCAACTTGGTAGGTAAAATAGTTAAAAGGGGATTCCTATGAACTCGTCCTAAAAACATAAAAATTTCTTAATTTTACTCTCATAGTAAATAAAGGAAAGCTGTGTTTGAGTGTATTTAGATTTTTCACAAACAGCAATCGAGCGTACTTGACCAAAATTTTAACCGAGGTCAAAAAATGAATGTGGCACTTGGAAGTGAGTATCCACTCAAAATGCCTTTCGATACTTTTAAGACCAGGTTCAAGACTGACCTTGGGTCAAGTCATGACTAACAATTCATAAAAACCACGTGTCAAAAATAACCCGTTAATTCATGAAGCCAAATGACCTTAGATGACTAATCCTTCTCTACATAAATCCCTGGATTATCGCATGTAACATGACCTGGCGAGATTGAGGCCTCGATGACGTCACTATATTTACATGCTGGTGGTTTGCTTTATTAATTGACTTTTAGTGACACCATTAGTCGTGAATGCCGTTTTACCAAAATATCTGGTCAGTTTAATCCCCCCACCAAGACGAACAAATCGTAGCACAGGCACTACTACCTTTTCTCGAAGGTTTATGTTGTTTTTTTGAAATCATATAGAGTTGGTTTCCGATGTACCAGATAGTTCAAATTCTCAGGATAAGATGTCAATAATAGAAAGAAAGAAAGAAAGAAAAGAAATATTTATTGAATAAAATAATTTTTTCATCGAATAATAATGCAACATCAAATCTCAATTGAAAGCTCCAATACTTTAGTTTTTAGTGATATCCAAAACATAAGTAAGAGACACACACATCTGATCACATCAAAATGTACACTTCCTAAAGTGTAAGAAAGCTTAAATTTGGTATAATACAATCTTAGTTTAACATATAACCAACAAAAAACGCATAAACTTTAAAATTTCGACTCTATTCGCCAATTTTTCTCGACGGATTCGAAAACATAGGCGATCTGTTATCAACAACAGCTTTTAATTTGACAATAATGTTATTTGATTATTATTTATTGTGTTTGCGATAAGTAGTACTCACTTTGCATATCCTACCCATAATCTCTGTGCATGTCACTGGCCATACATATATACTGATATGTACAATTTGTTGATGTTAGGGTCGGTAGAGTTAGACCGTGTAGATACAGATTGGCTCTACTTAGGATCTGATATTATCTTTTTCACAGGATAAACCTTATGACTGTGGTCATCATGGCGATATTATATATGAAATATTAAATAATAGAAAATAGACTCTAAGTTAGTGAACTAGCACGAGTTATTGTAATTGATGATCTAAGATCAAATAAGTCAATGCAACAGAGAGTACACCAAGTGGTAAATAGTTCACTAAATATATTCTTGTCAATATTAGAACTCAACTTCTTGTCACAGTGACTGGTTGGAACCCTCAGTAGAGACCATAACGAAGATGATTATTTGAAGATGTTATGATACATCCGCAATTACACAATGTTATGAAACTAATAAAAAGGAGGTCGAAAGCCTTTGGAGTATGAAAGATAACAATAAAATGGTTATTTTATGTCGAAATTGTCGCATTCCCGCGGTCCATGGTACTGTAATAATCTAAGTAATATCTTCGTAAACATTGAGTAGCTATAAACAGCAGGCTAGTATTTTATCTATTTTTATTCTTAATATTTCGGTCGCGAAACGGGAACTGGTAAAAAGGCTTTTAATGATAAGATTTAATCTTCAAGAATTAGGTCTTGAAGTCAAATTATGGGTTTCATTGAATAAATTTTATCAAGATCTTGGATAACCACCACTTGATTGTTGATGAAAACTTAAAAATAGTTTTAACTGATTTTAAATGTCTTTAAAATGAACGTTCCCAAAAAATCTTTTTCAATGCTTCCGGACGATTACACTGCTAAAAAACAATATAACCCCAAAAAGTGCCTTCATGACGTTCAGTAATTTTAAGCGTATGTTATATTTGAATCAATTACCCGAAGAAGACTGTGTTTATTGTATTTAGTGGACAACTATACCTTGCCTCTTTTCTACACCATAAGGAAGGGGTAGCTAGTTACAAAATTGAAATACTCGTATCAATGCAATGAAATTAAAAATTCTTCAAAAATGTATTTTTTAAAGTTATATTACAAACAACTCGATACATTACTTTATGAAAGAAGTCCCCCAGGATTCGATAAGTATTATAAACATAAGTAGTTACTTCGACTACTATAAATATATATTTTATTCATAGCAATTATCAATAAACGAAGTTAAAAAAATAGAAAAAATTGGTGTTGATTAGCTAAATATGAAACAATCTAGAGGCTGTTGCTCCGCTTGGAATAGGTAATTCATAGGCCCTCATTTGTGACAGCGGATCAATATAATACTGCCAAAACTGTAGATACTGGCGCGAACCCGGGAGTTTGGTGCGCATGCGTGATTTAGGGTTGCTAGAACACGATAACAATATTGCTACTATCTGTGATAATATATAATGTTATGCGGTAGAGCTAGACATTTATTGTACGGCTAGAGTGTTTATGTCAAATAATAAGCCTATAACGATTCACGATAGGGCACAAACCTATACACGATATAGCTAAAGTAGAATAGGACCACCACCTTCAAAGATGGCCTAATGCTGACTGGTTGGTCGATACGATATAAGTAACCAGGATTTTACGCAGCTTCCAAAATGCAGGAAGATTCAAGAAATTATTTTCTGATTACTCATTATATATTTTTACGAGCGTAATAAAAACACAACCGCAACCCCATATTATCATTTCTTTAAAGTTTATTTTTTAACTCTACCGAATCAAAGTCTATTTTTTTCTATAAAAATAATAAGGACAGAAGGAAATAGGTTTTGATCCCGTTGATGGCTCCGAAAAAGAAATCAAAATATAATTTGCTAATAATATTAACAATCAACAAGTTACAAAACTGTTGAAACCCCAAAACCGCCTCTGGCAACATTCAGTTGAAACGTCAAAACCATGAACGGGAGCGAATTTTCCGCGTAAATAATCATATTTTATTTAAATTATGAATGAAAACGGCAATTTTCTCAAACAGATTTAACAAAAATAAAATCGTTCGAAACGTTCCAGAATTTTCGAAGACTGAACACATGGTACCGCGCGAGGCCATGACCCTAAATAATGAATTCTCAAAGCACAGAGAGAATATCAAAGTTGTGTTCACTGATATATTTCTTTTGATATTGTTGTATTAGATGTTAGATTGTTGTTAAAATTAGTCTTCCGTGTAGATTGGCATATCTTTGCTTGTTGTTGTTGTCTACAATAGTTGTGTAAAGGTTGTGCTATATAAAATTGAAGAAATAACTTATACAGTGAAAGGTACGTAATATTAACCATTCATGGTATTGTTCGTGTAATTATTAAAAAAATAAACGATTTTAATTTCAACTGCAATCGTGTTTTGCACATTTACGAAATACTTAAACCAAACTGATATTTGGAAACTAATTATGGAACCTTTGTAACTTGTAAATGCTATTAAGTGATAAGACCAAAAATTATACCCATTATCAGTCAAATATGTCGTTTAGGGTTTTACATAGTATTCATATAGAAGCAATCTATGGAAGCAATAAAGCAAACGAATAAAGATTTTTTAATTTGCACATTAAATGAGGGATAGCAGGTCGACATGAGCAATAGGTTTTTGTTAGCAAAAAAATTGAGTTAACATTGTGCGTAGTGGGAGTCGTGGGTTCCCTCGGCGAGGGCGTATAGTACAAGTCACTTTCAGGGATTTGTTTCCAGTGTAATTAGTTTCTGGTAAAGAACCATGATATAACGGTATAACGGTTGTGTGTGAAGTCGTCCAACCGCACTGGGCACGCGTGGACTACTAAAGCCTATTCACCCTTTACGGGTAGGCTCGTGCCTCTCGGCGGGGACGATCAATGAGCTGATGATGATGACTATCTTTTTTTTTTCGAGTGGTTTTTCGAACACATACAGACAGACATAGTGTTAGATCAAACATTAGGCGTCGAAGAATCGCACCAGCTCCTCGATCAACTGGCTAACTGCGTAGAATTGGACCACCTCCATCTTAAGATGGTGTCCACCAAACCGCATTGGGTCCACGTGTGTTATGGCTACCGTAGCTTGAACTTAAAGCTACGTTCCTCTAGTAAGGTTTTTAATTTTAGCAGAAGTAGCCACAATTCCACCCTGAGAGCACAGGGTTTATATATTAAGATTTATGGATTTTTTATGGAAGATTATACTTGTACAGAATAAAACCTCTAGCAAAGTGAGCCACACAATAAAATCCAATTCTCTATGTGGGACGGCTTGTACCCTGCAGTGACGGTAATGACTGATTCTGAAAATATTTTAATTCCATCCCTCCATTCATCCATTTTTTTAAATAATTTTTGAGTACTTCTTCTTCAAAGAACCTTAATGCTTTTCACCTAGTATCAGTATCAAGCCTTCCCACCCATGAAACCACCCACTGCTATCACTGCTTAAAAGTATAAATAAACAAAATATTTTCCTTAAATCTTTCGCTCAGATCGCCTTTCATCATTCCATTGTATAAGATACTCGATATTTTTTTAATAAAATATCCTAGAATTCGTTGTCATGGTAACGCCTTACGGTCTAGCCCTTTGTGTAACGCAGCACCAATTATTTTCGAGCAACACGATACCCTGATATTGAGTAAATATCCAAAACTGAAAGGCGAAATGTTATTTCTATAACGCTCACCTAATCTCTAAAGTAATAATAGAGATAAACTCATCGATTGAAGTTGAAATACGTTTTACGCTGTTTGTTTTGCTTCAGTGGTATCTATAAGTTGGTGTATAGTATAAAAGTCGTAAAGCCATGGACGTATAATAAAATACGCATAATAATATTTCTTAATACGTCCATGCGAAAAGCTATTATTTTTGAAAAATTCGAGTAGGTTTTGCTCATTTTTACATGATTCATAAATATAGTTAGCAATCAAGCGTGGAATTCGGCATCCTACAGCCCCATGGACAAAATACTTGTGAAATTTCGCTGGAGGAGGCTGTTTTTTTTTGAGGACGTCGTATAACTCTATCAAGCCGGCCCATTCATTCTAAAGCATGACTATCCCCCTTTTGGTGGGTGTTGGATGACGAAAGCGGACAGTCTGTAAAATTATTGTCTAATGGGGGAATACCAAAATCTAGCGCAAAATGAGGGAGGCCTATGTTCAGCTTTGGACTGCGATAGGTTGAATAGAGAGAGAGAGGGGAAAACCATTTTCAACTGCGATAAGCAAGCGAATCGAGGCATTTAATTACAATAGATCGCGTCCTTAATTTATATTGTATCATCTACACAACCTCACAGCACGAATACCGAGTCGAATTGAATAGAAAAAATTATCATCATCAACTAACCTAACATTGGCCATTGCTCAACATAAGCCTCCCCCAATGAGCACCAACCATGGGATGGTGGGTGTCCTGAGTAGCTTGCATCCAACTTATACAATCCATCTACAAATCGTCAGTCCATCGGGCCGCCGGATGTCCCAAGCTACGCTTACCTAATCGAGGTCGTCACTCCAAAACGGTCGGGCTCTATCAACCACCTGACATGTCATACTTACAGTCATTATCATCACCACTGTTGAATGAAGGCATCCTCTAATAATTTCCTCGCGGGCCGATCCCTAGCAGTTGAGATCCATCTGCTACTTATCAGTACTTAAACCATTTAGTTAATAATTCGTTACCAAAGTTAATCCAATTTGCTTTTATGAATTATAGATAAGAGGTCAAGTAAATTAATGGGCCCAATGAGATTAATGAATAAGCCGAATTAATGGTATAAGACTAAACAGATGCTCCGGAATCCATTAATTATTTTACTTTTTGCTTTCATTTTACTTGTTGTTAAGTAGTGGCTTTGTTATACTGGCTAATCTGTTGTGGATTTAAAAATGGATCTGGGTATAAGAACAATTATAACAATTGCAAATTTGCAAGGACCTATTATTTATTGTACTCATTTTGGAATGTTTTATTAGAACCTAATAATAATAATAAAAAATAATTAACACTAGAATCATCATCATCATCAGCTCATTAAACGTTCCCACTAAGGGGCACGTGCATATCCGTAGAGTGTGAATAGGCCTTAGTCGTCCACGCGGGCTCAGTGCGGGTTGGACAACTTCACGCACAACCTTTGAATCTCTTCGCAGGCGAGCGCAGGTTCTCGTCCTCGCGATATTTTCCTTCACCGTAAGAACGTCGGACATAATTTCGAAAATTCGAAATCACATTGGTACGTGGCGGGATTTGAACCTCAGCCCTCCCGGTAGGAGGGCGACTGTCCACACCATTAAGCCACCAACGCACTAATACTAGAATGTTAGTTGAAAATTATTCTTTAATGCAAAACTTGTTCACAATTTTTATCATAATTTTTAGGGTTTTGAAAATATTTGAGTTATGTACTATTTGTTTTATTATCCATTCTTAAACTTCTCTAAAAATATCGTCCTATTACTTTCGTCTAAAATATTAACTTACTAAGGTTTAAGGCTTATCAATTGATTATAAGGCACTTAAATTATAACACTTCCCGCCTATAATTATGCTTATTTATGTAATATATGCATTAAAACATAATTTTAATCCTCAGTTTCCTCGTTTTGTGGTTTTGCCGTACTCAGACTCATATTTCCATTATTAAAAAACAAGTATGATGCGGTTTATATTGCGTTCCAAGTACTGAAGGATATTATTTTTCGTAGTAGTTGTGATATTGTGCAGTTATGCTCGAAGTAACTATATAAATATAAATAAAATAAATATCTACTGACATTCACACAGCGCCATCTAGCCCCAAGTTAAGCGTTAAGCCTGTATTATGGGTACTAAATCACTGATAAACATATATATATACATTTTTTTTGTAAATACATACATGTTATACATAGAACAAACCATTACAAACAGACAATACATGTTCATGCACACAAATGTTTGTACTGCCCAGGGATCGAACCCGGAACCCTTGGTGTTGCGGCCGACCTCTCAACCGCAACACCAAATGGGTCGTCAACCTATATAGTATCTATAAATCGCGTCGGTGGCTCACTGTTACCTTCCGATCTGGAGGGTGCAAGTTCAAATCCCGCCACGTACCAATATCTTTTCTAATTTTAGAAATCCTATGTACGTTTATCTGACGCTCTCACGGCGAAGGAAAACATCGTAAGGAAACCTGCGCACGCCTATGGAGAAATTCAAAGGTTGTGCGTTGTGCTGGCAACTCGCGCTGGGCCCGTGTGGATGACTTAAGCATATACACCCTGTACGGGTAGGCTTGTGCCCCTCGGTGGGGACGTATAATGAGCTGATGATGATGATCTATACTGTAGGAGGTAGTCATATAATTCCGGGGTGAATCGAAAACCTGCACTAATCAAGATGCAATTGAAATGGGTATGCCAATAACTATTTGATTCTATTTCGGAATCAGTAAGTTATTTCTAAGAGAGTAACAACTTACCATCCGGTGAGCTGTAGATCAGATTTTTTATTATTAACTGTGTATATTTCAGAAAAATATTATGTAATTTCACAAACGCATTTTCTTATTTACGTGCTTAGTGCACGCATTTTTTTGTAATCCTAAAATTTCGTCTTCGAAACCAAAATGCAATGCGTTTACGGGTAAAACACTGACATTATGCAGCTGAGAATACAATAACAGGTAAAAAAAAACATTTCTGTAATGTCAACTTTAATCCAGTTTATTCAAAGTTCTTTATATGTCTGGTGTTTTGTTTATAAACATTATTTTGTGCCCCATTAAGAGCTTTATTAATAATGGTTTTTTTTTGCAGAATACATAATGCGATATAAGAGACGAACCTCCCAATCGACGAGAGCGTCACGACACTCCGACAAGAATACACTATCCGTGAGTATGAAGTTTTATGTTATTTACTTTGCAACGAACATTTGTGTTTCAACAGCTAACCGAAGCGACAAGCAAGCAGGGCTACAGCCTAGATCATTGCAATTCTTACAATACTTAAATACGTTCTACTTTACTCTATAGAAATATTATTAGTTATTTTTTGCATTCATAAATATTGAAAACATTACACTAAAATTAAATAATACTAAGCTTAACGTTAACTTAACTCTTTAGTATGACAGCAACAATCGTAATAATAAGACGTAATCCACAAGTGTCCGCGGCAAAATTCTGCCCATCGCGTCAGCTGGGCAAGCTTTTCATTTAAAATCACATCGCTCGCTACATCTCATAGTGTCAGAGTAGATGCTCGTGCTTTTGATTTGTACCCTTTTAGTGACGCATTAACGTCAAAATTTTATGTATAATTTAATGTCATGGATATAACAATAAGTGAACGCATATATCGTGATATTTCTTCGTGATTGTGCATCTAGTTGAAAATGAAAATGAAAAAATGTTTATTTATATTCACAATGATTGATTTTGCTGTAAGTGATTGAGACCGCCTTTTAAGTATACGCATATACTTGTATCAGGCAGTGCCGCTCTTCATATAATGGTAAGTATTGTAGGGTGATTAGGCCTTAGTCGTCCTCGCGGGCCCAGTGCGGATTGGCCGACTTCGCGCACAACCTTCAAATCCCTTCGCAGGCGTGCGCAGGTTTCCTCACGACGTTTTCCTTCACCGTAAGAGCGTCGGATGACGTACATATAATTTCGACAATCCGATAACATATGGTACGTGGTGGGATTTGAGCCTGCGCCCTCCCAGTCGGAAGACAACAGTCAACGCCATTGAGCTACTGACGCTCTTGATTGGATTGATTACCGTAAAATATTAATTCAATTGCCTTCGTGCTTTGGCATATTAAGCTGTTCGGTCCGAATATAATCTTATGATGGCAGTTGTTAACACCAACCAATCCACACTGCCACATGGTGGGTTATTCCCCATAGTCATGCGTGTGGGAACGCCTATCCCTGCAGTGGGATTGACAAGCTCATGATGATACAACTTCATCATCATATCAGCCACATGATGTCCACTGCTGAACATAGCCCTCCCCCAATAACTTCCACTTCAAACAGTCGGAAGCTATCTGGATTCCACCCGCAATCTTCCTCAGGTCATTCCTGATACAGCTTACTTTCAATTAATAGTAAATATCCGCTTACTTACTTAGAGCGTCGGTGGCTCAATGGTGTGGACTGTCACCTTCCTACCGGGAGGGCTGAGGTTCAAATCCCGACACGTACCAATGTGTTATAGAATTTTCGAAAATATATGTACGTTATCCGACGCTCTTACGGTGAAGGAAAACATCTTGAGGAAACCTTCATGCACGCCTGCGAAGAGATTCGAAGGTTGTGCTTGAAGTCGTCCAATCAGCACTTGGCCCGCGTGGACGACTAAGGCCTGATCACCCTATACGGGTAGGCTCGTGCCCCTCGGTGGGGACGTTTAATGAGCTGATGATGATGATCCGCTTACTAAAATCTGAACTAAACTCTGCAAACATACAAATAATTTGAATTAATGAATTTAAATCAAATATTAGAATTTACATCATAACTCGTGCATTGATTAATGAATCCGAGTGGATTAATAATGCGTAATAATCTTCAAACAATATAGATTGGGCAACATCGGCAGAGTTGGTTGAAATTTCAACATGCCATTTTAATTAGTTGCTAACTACGGTAATTAGGGCATGCGTGTTTTAGTGGGTTATGTACAACGGTTATTCGCTTTCCCTCCACGTTGTTTGAAACGGTGTGAATTTAAAACGAGATGCAATGCTGTATCTTTTTATCAATTAATAAGCTGAGGAGCACACTATCATCATTATTTCAGCCGGAAAGCCCATTTTTTTTCAAGATATTAGGTGAATGGAACAGTTACTTTTCTTACATTATGGTTAGTGATATGCTTGTCTATGGCAAAGCAGCAATGAAGGAAACCAATAAGTGTACAAAGAAATTATGCCTTGCGTCCGTCACTAGAGACGTGTCGGATTTTAGATATTCCATACCCAGTAATTTTACTAGTTACAGTGTACTCTTCCTGGAACATATAACTTTAACGTAGATACCAATAAAGTTTCAAGCCACAACTATTAAAAACATTAAGGTACAGTCAATATCAAAAGATGCAGATTTTAAAATCTTTATTTCGCTTAACGTGAACTGGAAATGAACATCGATGGTTTTAGTTTAATCTAAGTCATCACATTTTTTCTCAATATTTAGTTCAGCTTCTTTTGCAGCTCATTGTACTCGAGTAAGCTAAATAAGACTTCAACGAAAACCAATTTCCCTATGTATATATCAAAGACGTAATTGAGATCTTTGACGTAAAGTTTTCTGTTACAATATTGTTATTTTTGTTTTAATATTATATTACGTTGTTCCTTAATGTTTTATGATTAAAATTGTCCTGTTACCTTATAAAAATTTTGATAGGACGGAGCATAGGGCGCCCCCCGGCCCGATGGACCGATGACTAGCGAAGGTTGAGGCTTGATAAGGAAAGTGGAAGACAGGGATATGTAACGTTAAATGGGGGACACCTATGTAGTAAAGTGGACGTTAGAAAACAGAGTAAGTAAAATAAATACCTAATGGTAAGTTTTCAGTTTAACGTATTTATTTTATTAATGCAACGAATAAAACTCATTTCCTTACTTATAAAAATAAAAACAAACGAATCTTAGGCTAATTGAATTCAACGTAATAACTGCAAAACTAGTATTTGTTCAGTCACACGGATCAAAATAAAACCACAAGACTTATCTTCACAAGAAATGATACGAGTTCAACTTTTGTGTTACTTTAGAGAATTTCGACATCGTGGCTTTATGTCGTCAATCTTAATTCGAATTATATCATTATATACTTTGCTGATTGTCTTTAGATATGTTTTTTAAGAAACTAGGTTTATTGAATTTCGTAACTCTATGGAAGTTACAGTTAAATAAGGAAAGTACACATTATGCGCCAGATATTTAGGTCCTCGGCGTTCGTTATTGTGACCCGAGACTTTTAGTACTTAGTATAACTAAATTTTGTATGTGCATCTGCCTTGACTAATATAGCCGTTGGTCGAATTATTTACTATAAGATAATGAAAAATCTATGACTATGTCATTTTTTGCCAGGAACGACGAAATTCTGGAATCATTTACTGCCAGAGATGCTTCCCAAGCAATACGATCTGGCGTTCTTAAAAAAGGGTATCCCTTTCAAAAGGGCGGCAACGCATATTAGTGCCCTGGTATTGCAAATGTACATGGGCGGCTGTGTCATTTACCATCAGATGAGCCATTTACTCGTTTGTTCGCATAGCATAAAAATATGTTCAAAGCTGTGTTTTTATAATCAAAACGATTCACTTAACATTTTAATAGCACTTTTCGCTATGCCAGTCCAATCCCTAACAAAGAGCATAGTGTTATACGCTCCGAATAAACATTCAATAATTCTTACTTTTCGCTTTGACTGTCCAATCCCTATGACAGTTCATGATTTCTGCACCACTGGACTCGGTCAAACGACCGCGTCCGCCAGTCGGCCGCCCCGTTTCGGTTGGATTGTTTACAAGTTAATTGTATTCGTGCTAACCTGTAGACGGGATCAATGTTACTTTGGCACAAATGTCATTAGTACCTCATCTCATATAAAGAGTAACCAAAAGTGTGCTTATAACGTGTCCTGAAAATAACGGCCGGGAAAATCTGACTCATTTTAGTTAGAACGGTGAAAGTATTTTAGAGTTTAGGGTTTTTTTTCTAAAAAGCAGCTATTATAAATTTTGTGATGTTGTAGGTATCAATAAAAGAAGTTATTTCATTATTTGATAAACAATGACAATACACTTTCTTATTTTAACTGCTTACCTCCGTTCACTAATTAACTCAGGGCCTTTAAGAAACGATAGTACATAGATAATGTTAAGTATTAAATAATAAATTAAATAAAATTTCTTTATTGTGGACAACTTAATCAATAGATTTGTTAGTAAAATACAAAATACGTAAAATAAAAAATCAAAATAAAATGGGTTAGTAAGTGAAAAAAAAAAACAAAAAAAATAGTTCTATTAATGACCACCGGTGTTGAGACCTGGGTGAACACTGGGTCCACAAAACACTTCCATATTGGAGAGTTCAGCCTATTGGCAATAGTTTTAAGGATGACGTTGGGCCTAACCCCGACTCTGCGCATCAAGGATGCTGTCTTCTTCCGGATAATTGCTTCAAAGCCGTCGGTTTGGTATTCAGCGAACATCCCTGACGCGCTACAGAATCGCGGCAGTCCCAACATCATCCTAAACACATTATTATATTGCACACGTAGGGTATCCATCGCCTTTTTAATAAAGCTGATCCATAGATTTCCCGTGTCAAAGCTTTGACGTACGCTTTAAAAAGCATGATTTTGCGTCTTCAGGGCATCTGGAAAATCTACGGATCCTCTAACAGCGAGGGCCTACGCTCTCTTTCTATGTCAACATCGTCCCTGAGGTTGTCGGTCAGAAAGTGTCCCAGGTATTTAAAGATTTAACTCTTGTGATGTTCAAGCCATTAAGGGTTAATTCAGGAACACTCTTTAAACGTTTAACATTTTTTTACATTGTAGCATAGGCCATGAGAAGCAGCATAGGCAGCACACACCCTAAGCATTTTTTGATTCTATTTATTACTAAAAGCTATATAACTTAGTATTATATAAAAGCTATATAACTGCGTTGCTAAAATGTACTCAAAGCTATGTAACTTCTATTATTTATAAATGAGACCAAACTGCTTTGCACCCGTGCCAGGTGAACTTTTTATCTCCATGTCGCCTTATGGCACATCTTATGGGGACAATAATTGTATAATAAAAGGTTGATTTCATACGGTGAAATAAACAAACATAATAATATATTTCTATCCCACACGGAGTTATTATTTGTGGCCAGACATTTAAAATATGTACCAGTACCAAAATTATAATTGTTTTAAATATTTCTTTCCTCATCCCCTTTTGAACGGGCAAGAAAATTTATTATAATGTTACTTGATTCAAAATGATGCGAAACTTAATTGCTGTTGTTAGGATTGGTAACATAATGCCCTACTTTACAGCAACCAAAACACAAATATATTAAGCTCCGGGCTTCTGTTATAATATAAACCATACATAAATTTCCTTAAATTGGCACGTGGTATTAGTAAGAGCACCATTACAATAAACAAAAGAGGTCAAAATTAAGACATTATTCCAATATGGAATTTAATGGTAGCTTTTTGGGTTAAATTAAAATGAAATTTATGAAAGAAAGCATACGCAATACTACATAGTTTTTCGTATACACTACATAGATCCAGAAAAATCACTTTGAAATTGTTTTTATTATTACAGTAAAACAAAAGGCTTATTTTAAATTCATATTATCTATCTAGAATCAAAAAGAAATCTCTGTGTCCAATAAACATTTAATTTATTATCCAAAATGATCGACAGACAGACATCAGATAAGGTTTCATCAAGTACCCTTTGTTTAGCTTACCCTTACAAATGAGAGTCTCTATTTCACCTTACACCGACTTAGCGAGTGCTCACTAAGCCTCAAAAGAATGAGCTGTCTAACGTTTAAATGTTGGTCTTAGATTCAATCCTTGTTATCAAATAACTTACAGATTAAGAAAATAAAAAAATAGACTAGCCTTTGGATTAATTAAAAGTAAAAATGTAATTAACTGTCTTCGTTACTCGTATGTAAAGTCGTAATGTTTAATGTTCTTTATTGTATGTTAGAGCAATCTTTGTTGCTGCAAATAAAAAAAAATCTTTCTTTCTGAAAAACTTTGAACTACTGCACAGTTCAGCATTCGAAATTTTTGATTACAATTATATACGCTATCGTGGATTAATTTAAAAAGAATCACAGAAAAGTTTCTGGTATGTTTTTATAATACTTCTTATAAATTTGCTTTGTACAATTTTGAAATGAAAAGTTCTCTACAGATCAAGAAGAAACTCAAGCAAACAGCCTCCAGCTGTGTTGCGTTCGCTCGATTACCTTTTTTATTCAGTATCGACTACAAAGAGCATTCTGAGAAGTGTATTTTCACACCATTTCACTGCTGATAAATGTGTTTTGTTTTACGGAAAGCGAAATGGATTCATTTCGGTTTTCTTAGCAGGATTTTTCTGTGACTTTACCATAAAAAATAATAAAATAAGGTCTCAGTACATTTTTTGTTTACGCTCAAATTGCAAAGTATTTAAGCTATTGGTTGTATTATACATTACTTTCAAACTTCAAATCTGATGAGTATTTTTTTATATTTTAGTAAAAAACACTGACATTCACGCAGCGCCATCTAGCCCCAAGTTAAACGTGGCTTCACGCTGTATTATGAGAACTAAAAAACGGTTAAACATACTTATATACATTTTTTGTAAATACATACATATTATAAATAGAAAACACCCAGACCATAACAAACAGACATGTTCATGCACACAATTGGTACTGCCCGGGGATCGAACCCGGAACCCTTGGTGTTGCAGTCGACGTCTCAACCGCTAATGGTTCGTCAAACAATTGTCGTAAGCAAACCAGTGGTAAGTTGCAGGTACATACTTACGCTAAGATTTTAAAGAACATTTAAATAACTGCTGGAAATATTGGGACTCTAAGGCCTGTATTCTAGATCGAGACTCAAGCGTTGATATTCACTTAAGTAGTGTGAGAAAGAGATAGCGCTCTATACGATAAATATCACCATGCATTTCTAACTAAATTTAAGTAAAGATCAACGTTGAGACTCGTTTCAGAATACAGGTATAAGATTACGGAATTATTAATTTAATTGTTCGCTTTTTTTTACTTATAATATATGTCAAAAAGTGTGTAAAAGATATTATATATTATATTCAACTCAACAGGATAAGACATCATAACTTTGACAATGCAGGTTGGGTACCCTTTTTCATACTGGTAAACTGTCGACGGCAACAAACAAAGGGTACAAAAAATATGCTCCTGTATTTTTTACTAACCAAAGAACAGAAATCATTTCTACTCGTACGTTGCTTTCCCGCATCAAACACACTACAGTCACAAACAGCTTTTGATACAAAGTCGTTTCGTTTGCAAAAAAGACGCATATTTCGTACCAAATAAATCTTGGCAGGGAATTTCAATTTTCCGTACGAGGTCAGGCAGCGACGTGCACTTTTCGAAATTGCTTTCTAGGGCCTCACAGTGGTTTCAAACCTAGTTTGCAGTCATTCCAATTTGTCCCAGAGAAGTTTTAACTTACTGCACAGTTATTTTGTTACATATTTGCGAAATATTACATTTTTCATTTGTTTCTCTTACATGGGTGTAAATTTTCATTTGATTTGGCATTATCTGCATAATAGATCAAAGAATATGCCACTCATGATATTGGGTATTTCAAGCAAAACCTGTCTGAGAATACGTGTTTTGTGTATTACGATCTCTGTCCGGTACGTTCATCATCATCAGCTCATGTACCGAGAGGTATGAACCTACCTGTAAAGGGTGTATAGGCCGTAGTCGTCCAAGTGGACTTAGTGCGAATAGGCCGACTGCACGCACAACCTTTGAATCTCTTCGTAGGCGTATAATTTCAAAATATCGAATTTACATTGGTACGGGGCGGGATTTGCACCTGCACCCTCGAGATCGGAAAGCAACAGTTCACACCAATGATTCACCGACGCTATAAGGTACCTTCTTTCATCTTACTTTTCTACTGTATTTTTCTATCTTCATAACACAGCTTTGTTTTTTGTAGAACGGTTAGAAAGGCATTGAAATTAGTGGCTAAGCATTAATATTTTTAAGAACATAGCCGACAACTCAAACGCACGTAGTACATCCAGCCAAGAAGCGTACGATACTCGTACTCTGGCAACCAACCAACACTAATACATGGTACACTCAGTACTGAGTCGTCTAGATAGGTACTACTGCGGTACCAGATATCCAAATAGCAGTGCATATGCCATGATCATGCGTATCACTTATCACCAGGTGAACACATTGACTGTAACGTTCAATTGTGGCATAAAAAAACAAACACTGGATCGGCATGGGTTTTGGTCTATAGTCCCCAAATGTGAACCATAGGAAAGACCTTTTTCCCGGATGATGTTAGGCTGTAGTTATAGCACAGCACGTCTTTATTTTGTATGAGAACAGCTTAACTGTGGCGTCAAGTTAAATCTAAAAGGCGTTGCGTTTATAAATTTGGAAGATTCAGAACCCGTGAAAAATGCGTAGGCAGTCATGAATATTAAAGAAGCTAGACAGTTGTTTAACAATTCCTTCATTTTCTGAAATCATAATTTTTGTTTGCGTTCACTCAGATTTAGTGAGTAATATTTTATTACGATACTTTCATCAAAAAGCCTTTGAAATTTAATTTCGGTCTCAGATACTATCCAGACTGTAAGCATGTATTTTATTAAATCTGAGAGTATACATAGTTGCGAGTATACAATTTCGTGATTAAGATAAGCGGTCGTACGCAGGACGGGTGTAAACTCACAACACACAATACATGAATCAATTTTATTACGCGTGTGCTACGTTCGAGCGGATAAAAAAATACCAAATTAAAGGATTTTAGAAATACTCTTAACATTTAATTGTTCCTTCGGCAGGACTCTTACAAGAACGTATACAGCACTAACAAACTCCTGCGTAATTGCTATTGCGTTTCCCCAGGCGCCTCGCAGACTGGTCCCATTTGGCTCAGCTCCAATGCCGATATCAGTGTAAGGGAGAGTCGTTGTAAAAGTATATTTACAGAGGTCGATGGGTCGGAATGGACTAAGTATTTGCGGCCTTCTCTCACTTTAGTAGCTTTAGACAAGGGTTTTATTTTAAGCGTTGGCATTATTTAGTTTACGTATTTCTCTAGCTTTTTTAAAATGCGTTTAAACTGGTAAGTTTTTGAGAGGGAGTTAGTATGAAACATTCCACGGGTTTGAAATTAGATCTCTGAAATTTAGTAACGGTAGCCAGGTAATATTGATTCGTAGATACATAAAATATAATGCAAGCGAACAGAGCCTAACATCCACAAACAAAGTATTTTAGTCGTTTCTTTATATTGTCGTAGCCTAGACTTTATGTCTCTTTCTATTTAAGTAAGATAAATGCTAGCCTGTCTTATGAACACTATAAATAGCGTCGTCTGACGTAGGATCTCTGTTTTTATGTCATACTTACCTACAACCCGTGATGTGTATTGTTTGCAAGAGTATGTGTTAAATAGTCTGTATCCCTTAAAATACAATTTGTTTTTTATTTGTTCAGTGTTGTATTTGCCTCTACAGACATGTTTTTTACACTTTTCACATAAATTACTTCATTGTATTGTATAATTGTGTCGCTGGCGAGTCTGTACCAATAAATAAATAAAATACCTACAGCACTGGATACATAATTTAAAAAGTTATTACACATAAAAAACTTAGTAAGTCAAGTGATTTGTTTCGGAAAACATAATCTACTTTTCGTCCTCACTATAGGTACCATATAGAGCGTCGTGGCTCAATGGTGTGGACTGTTGCCCTCTTACTGGGTGGGCTGAGGTTCAAATCCCGACACGTACCAATGTGTTTTAGAATTTTCGAAATTATTTGTGCGTTATCCGACGCTCTTATGGTGAAGGAAAACTACGTGAGGAAACCTGCGCACGCCTGCAAAGAGATTCAAATGTTGTGCGTGAAGTCGGTCAATCCGGTAGGCTCGTGCCCCTCGGTGGGGACGTTTAATGATCTAATGAAGATAGGTACCATAATCACAACCAATTTTGTCTTTGTAACCATTGCATTATTGATACAGGATAAAGTGTATATCCATATAATATACATCATCATCATCAGCTCATTAAACGTCCCCACCGAGGGGCACGAGCCTACCCGTATAGGGTGATTAGGCCTTAGTCGTCCACGCGGGCCCAGTGCGGATTGGACGACTTCACACACAACCTTCGAATCTCTTCGCAGGCGTGCATGAAGGTTTCCTCACGATGTTTCCTTCACCGTAAGAGCGTCGGATAACGTACATATATTTTCGAAAATTCGAAAACACATTGGTACGTGTCGGGATTTGAACCTCAGCCCTCCCGGTAGGAAGGCGACAGTCCACACCACTGAGCCACCGACGCTCTTATCATATAATATACAATACTATTTTTTTGTAAGAAAATGTTCGTATAATAATATATTTTTTTGTAAGAAAATGTCCGTATAATAATAGACTTGCGCCTGAAGGATGTTTGGTCATAAGACCAAACATCCTTCAGGCGCAAGTCAGCAGCTGTGATCGATATTAAGAATTATTGCCAACGACCGATCTGGCGCAGGTAGTTGAGAAGTTGACTTATTTCGAATTTTTGAGTCAAATTTAATCCAAGAGCATTATCGACATTTGTATGCTACGGGATTAATATAAACGTCTGTTAATATTTATCCGGGTATTGCTGAATTGAAAACATGTATTTATAGATTAATAGAAAAGGAAAGCACGTATTAAGTATAAGTTATCTCATCTTTTGCTCAGTTGCCATTATTATTTCAAACTAATCGCTTGTTTAGGGTTTTCCAGTGTGAATTTTGAATCATTGACATCCATTCAAGCTATTATTATATCGCAGTCCACTGCTGAACATAGGCCTCCCCCATTTTGCGCCAGATATCCCGGTCCAGTCTCCACTAGCGACCTTTTGTCGGTTCATCAGGCAGGAGCGCGTCCTACGCTACACTTGCCGGGACGCGGTCTCCACTCCAGAAAAATATTTTTATGGGAACCACATAGATTTATCATAAGAGTTTTACAAAATAAATGATAAATAAATAAATTGTCGCATTTCTTTGGGCAATGCAATAATCTATTATAGGTCGTACTACTTTAATAAGCGCGCGGGCGCCGCCCGCCCCACCGCGCCTACGCCTTCCTCCTATTTAATTGAAAATAATAATAAGTATTTTTTCATTTTGATATTTATTATTGATCAATCGCAAAGTGTTTTACATGATTTAAAGGTTTAAAAATATTTTATTTTTTATGTATTTATTTTGCCTCTAGTCTGCCACGATAAGGCTCTTATTTTTTTTTAAATTGACAAGGTTTTCGATTTCACTCTGTAGTGTCCCGAAACTGTTGGTTGATTATATAATGGTTGTTGATGGAAACTAATTACTGTCAATAATTATTTGATTCCTTCATTGTCATTCCACCTTATTCATTTTATTCAACACTTCATTCAACGTGGTCGTCGTTTTCACTATGAAACATTAAATTAAACAACGTATTTTTGTTTGTTGACTGTACCCCTAAAAACTACTTTATACATGGTCTCCCTCAAGTAAAAGCCAAAAGTTTAAGCTGACAGCTACTTAGTCGGCTATAATAATATATAATAGCATTAGTCCGCCACGAAGCGTCATTCAAACGCCTTATTTTATGTTAAGTAAAGTTTGTTAACGGGGTTTCTCCATTGTTAAAACTTCTTTAATTTTAGAACTGTCTGGAAGTAAGATCGAGAAAAATAGGTGCCTTAATTTGTTGAAAACTGAGGTATCTGTAACTAATTTTACCTTAGCAAAGTAATAATTAGATCTTTTTTAAAAAAGTAATGAAAAGTAAGACTTTCAAGCCAAGCAAGACGCTTGTACAACGGTTTATAGGTACTTATACATTATTATCGGTTTCATATTATAGTCAATCAGCCCAATGGAAGTTACAATGTGTTAATAGTCCATAAGTCCATTTAAATAATAAAAATAATAATTCTTTATTTCAGAACATGCTAGATCCATAAAGCGTTAGTGAAGTACATTGAATTACTTATAACTATGTTAGTTTAAATGTCTATTTTTTTTTTGTATTTCATTGCATCAAAATTTTGATGGAGTGTTTAAAAAAACCTGTGTCATTTATTTATGTTTAGTACTAATAACGACCCATGTTAGCATAAAAGAAAGAATACATATTGATTTGGAGCTACGAAGGCAGGTAATTTGTATGTGTATTTTTATTTATTTAATATAGCGTCGGTGGCTCAATGGTATGGACTGTTGCCTACTACCTGGAGGGCTGAGGTTTAAACCCGCACGTACCAATGTGTTTTCAAAATTCGATATATATACGTTATCGTTATAAATGTTTTCCCTTCAGGTTTACCGCAATAATACGTCTTTTTATAACCCAATAGTCCGGATGTGTCGCCAATACATGATATTCCTCAAAATCATGATATTGATGTTTTCAACCCTAAAATAAATGTCTTAAGAGGGCTCTAGCGGCCCTTTATGACTGACTTCTATTTATCAAAATAAAAAAATAATAATGTATGTATTTAATTTAGATCCTATAGAACATTTATGTATGTCAAATGAAGCTACCGATTATAATATATGCCTAGCCTTGATGGCATTTTGTGTAACACGATTCTCTTCTCTCGTTCTTTTTGTGTAACCGAGTTAATCATGTCAGGGATGCATGTTTTTAGGTGATAGTTTAGTCTTATATTTCTTATATAAACATTTTGTACTCTCTCAAACTGTTACCTGTAATGTGTTCTTACGCAAATAAATAAATATCCGACGCTCTTTCGGTGAAGAAACGCACACCTGCGAATAGATTCAAAGGTTGTGTGTGAAGTCGTCCAACCGCACTGGGCCCGCGTGGACTATACACCCTTTACGGGTAGGCTCGTGCTTCTCGGTGGGGACGTCTAATGAGCTGATGATGATGAATAATACACGTAGCAAATAAATCATGTTATCTTTACTCCAAAGTTTCCCGACGTTGCGTCGCTTGGTAAAAACGACTGGGGCACTTTCGACAACTCCGTTCAACTGTAAACAATACCGATAATAATTAGAGTGAGATATACTTTGTACAAAGGCGGACTTTCGTAGACTCTTACAAGTTACAGTTGGCGTCCGAAGTTTATCGCTTTACCTTAAGTTTCCCCTTCCTGATGAACGGATATTCTTTGAACTTGTGTATTTTCACGGCCTACTTTATTGGCGTTCGTTGAGTAATAAACTTACACGTGGGATTTATAAAAATAAAAAGGTTTTTCTGTAAATGAAACGAGAGTTCGCTCACCTGATGGTAAGTGGTTCGCCTGCTCATGACAGATGTGGTGATGAAGCAAAACTATTGTTGATTGCCATTAGTTCTGTCAACACTGCCCTGTGTTTGTCACCGTAGAAACCTATGATGTTAGGTCTCTAATACCCAGTATAAGCTTTATACATAGATAGTTTTTTTAACGTTACATAGTGTGCAGGGGGGTTTACCGCCATCTCTTAAAATAGTGTTACAATAATATTACTTCGCCTTTTCTGGTACAAAAATGCTAACGTATCATTATAACAATACTGTTTTAAGGGATTGTGGTTACCTGACTGACTTTAAAACTTGTCAGACTAAGCCATAATAGACTATAAAACCTAAGCACCAGGTTTGATCGGATTATTTAGTAATCTGACTTTAGAAAAAACTCGTAGCTTCCCAATATTCCATTCTAAAATTTATCGAAAATATCTGCACTATATTCAAAAAAAGCATTGAGAAGGTTCGTAATTTCTCATAGATCTAATATGAATGATAATATATTGGCACTGGAGTGAAATATATTGCTAGACATTTTACTATTTTTACTACATTTGACATTTGTAACTATTAAAGGTCGAAAAATATGACAAAGCTCTGCAATACCTACACACGGGAGCGATGTTGGATAAAACTCTTTCAAATAGTGGCATTAAATGTATTAGTGTAATAATAACCGAATAAAATTATCAAGGCGTGTTTAACAGTAGATAAATTTTAAAACTTTTATTTTCATAAAATAGAATTAGTTTTAGCTCGATCATAAATAAAATCAAAACCTGGTGAAGACAGACACAAATAGATTGTCGTATGAAATACAGGCAGGAAATTTTGTTAAGTTTCTGTTGCTAAACACTAGTCTCGTTTATCATCACAATAGTCTATAAAGTGCTAAAGTACTGCAGTCTTTGTATTTCCGAGGTATACTGAAACGAATTTACTGCAGCAGAATATAAAATGAATCTCGTTTTGTGGTTGTAACTTACTCGTACCTCCGTGTTCCGCGCGTTTTCATATTCGAAAATTTAAATTTTAAATTGCACGATGCGTTTTGTTTCGAATTTCAATTTATGAATAATACTGGCTGGCGAAAAGGCTGTGTATAAAAAAAGAGAATTTAAAAATATACATATTTCAAATTGAAATAGTAATTTGTATTGTAGACATTGTAGTCAGTCGTATGCCGTGGCCGGCGGGAATTTGCCAGTAGTGCAAAAAATATGATTACGTTTTGAAGTTTTTTGAAAGTTTCTTTTACGTTATTTACTTAGGGAGTTAACAAAATTATGGAAATAGTGCCCCTCGTTCTGTTGGCGTGGAAATCATTAAAGGAGGCCTTCGTTCTGCAGCCGAGAGACAGATTGTTGTGCATAATAATTAAATTGTCAAGAAAGGCGATAATATCTATTTCAAAACGTTAAACAGAATGATAATTTATTTATTATTATATTTTTTTCCAACTCAAGTAAATGTTTACTGTTCTATTATAACAACCATCGATTTAGAATTAGCGCGCTATGCTTCTCTCTCTTCAACCTATCGCAGTCCACTGCTGGACATAGGTCTCCCCCATTTTGCGTCAGACATCCCGGTCTTCCGCTTTATGCTTACTATATCTATAATAACAACAGCTACATACAAATTGTCTTATACTCCGAAGCCTAACCTTTCAATCAACAAACACAACAAGCAAAAACAAATCACAGACAGTTAATTCTTACTTCAAAGGGAACAATATTCATCCTTAGTTACGTCCTAATAATGAAGTAACTTATTCTAAAGCACACGTTTTGATTTGATTGAAGATTCGTTTATAACTTTCGACGTAGGTACAAAGCGATGTGTTGAAGTTCTGATTCCATGTAAGTTTACCAAAGCCTTGTGTGTGATAATATAAAAAAATATTACATAGTTATATCTTTAACTTTTAATAATAATATCTACAGAGTTATACATAGCCCTATCTAGCCTAAAATAAATCAACGTGTTCTTGATATTCTTATTTAACAACGGATAGACATAGGTCAATAACTGTATTACATTTTTCGTATAAAAGATAAACATACTTGTATATTTTCTGTAAATGCATACATATTATATATAGAACAAATACACATAAATTACGTTTGTAATTCACCGAGATCGAACTACAATACATGGCTCGCGATATCAAAAAAGAATTTCGTTACCAATTGAAAAAGTACACCCCGTAAAAAAATACATTTGGAGTAGCATAATACTCGTATATCTTTCTACATTTCACCATTCCCACAAATCGGAATCGCAACAAAAACTAGGTACTCCTCTGATATACGCTCAAAGGCCTGTTCGGCGTATTCGTGTTATCTGACGGCAGTGTATCGGGGACAGTCACAAGGCCTTAATTAACGGCCTGATTACAGCCTGTTAGCTGTAGGCTCCGGGGAATGTTTACGGAACGCGGGGGTTACACGGTCATTTATCAAGGTTTTGTCGCCTTTACGGTTTTAGCGTTTGCCGATCAGTTGGAGGGTAATTTTGATGGATTGTGTAGTGAGAGAGTATATTCACAGTCAAAATCTCAAATGATCAAACCAACAGTTTAGTACACTTAGTTATAACGTGAAAATCTTTTCCTAATACCTAATTATTTCATTATACAAAATATAAGAGTCTCCAAATTAACCTGCGCCGAAATAGATTTGTTACTTTTTGCACATTGCTCCAGAACATCGGCCATTTTGTGTTGTAACTAGCTAATTGACCGTAAGTACGACTAATATGCTTCGAGGTGCGCTTAATTGAATACACTTTTATGTAACGAAGAGACTATATTTTGGTTGTCTGACTGATGTAGTTGGAGAAGAAAGTATGAAGAAGTGCTGTACAAAATTTGTGTCTATTTACGTACAAATGTACTTTCACAATAAAAAAAATATTGTGTTTATTTGTTATACAGTTGTGCCAATAGTACAAAATCCTTGCTTAAATTTGGACTAGATGTACTGTGTCTGTAAATATTTATTTTTATTGAATTATGGATTCCATTAAGAAGAATTTAGCATTTGTTAAATTAAATTAATCAAATTTAATTGCACTATATAGTAACTTAAGTTACCAGCTACTTGAAGTGGCCGTAGGCTAGTCACGTATGTCGCAGAACCGACAGCCGTTGGAGCAGACGAGTTCTGAAGTGGACACCATGTCTTGTTGACAAGCGTTGCGTAGGACGCCCTCTGACCCGATAGAGCAATGAATTGCGAAATTTCACTGAAGGAGGTTGGATGACGGATGCGAAAGACCCCCCATATCTGGGAATGGGAAAGACTATAAATAAATTATAATAAATATAAATATCTACTGACATTCACACAGCGCCATCTAGCCCCAAGTTAAGCGTGAAGCCTGTATTATGAGTACTAAACAACGGATAAACATACTTATATACATTTTTTTTATAAATAAATATATTTTATACATATAAAACACCCAGAACATTACAAACAGACATGTTCATACACACAAATGTTTGTACTGCCCGGGGATCGAACCCGCAACCCTTGGTGTTGCAGTCGACCTCTCAACCGCAACACCAATGGTCGTCAAATATCGTCTATAGTCCAACAGTGGGCTGCGAAAGGTAGGTGAGAAATACAGAGGTGATAATAGCCGTTTATTATCAACTAGCTTTTGCCCGCGGCTTCGCTCGCATTAAATTCGGGTTAACACGGTACTTTCATTTATCACTATACATAGGATTTCCCCTCTCTCCAACTTTAAAGGTTTCGGGTCAATAACAGATTTTTTTAGCAAAAAATATGTTATAGTGAGCTAACCTTAAAAGATAGACATATGCTGTCGCGGACTTTTTTGTAGACCTTTAAAAGGAGAACAATACTCTCATACATGACTTTTGTGTAACTTTAACCGTTTACGCAGCGTACACAGCGGAAGCTCCAAGTATGAAAAATACCCCGATTTTGAAACATTCTTCATTGCTGCTCCGCTTCTATTACTCGTAGCGTGATGATATATAGCCTATAGCCTTCCTCGATAAATAAGCTATCTAACACTGAATGAATTTTTCAAATCGAACCAGTAGTTCCTGAGATTAGCGCGTTCAAACAAACAAACAAACTCTTCAGCTTTATATATTAGTATAGATTAGTAACAAGAAGCCTCCTTATTAAATATAAAAATACAAAATTTTGTTTAAACTTATTATCATTTTGCGAAGCGAAATTCGTATTTTTTTCTCCACGGTAATTAAATTTTTTTTAGCGTCCTTCCTGTAACTGAACCTTCAAGCGAAATCAAAATTAACGAACCAAATTCACTCTTGTTACTTCAATAAAAATGTTTTTTCCCTTAAGTTTCTTTATTATTACACTTCGTAGATGTAAAGTTGGATAATTTATTTTACAAGTATAATGTAGAACTAAAACACGGCTTCAATTAATTTTCATTTGAAAGATTCTTGATATATTTGAATATTCATATCTTGAGAATAAAAATTTCCGAGACTCCGAATTGACGTAATAATTATTTAGTCTTGTTATAGGTAACCTGATTAAATGAAATCATTAATTTCCATTATAAGTATTAAGTATAGAAGGTATTACAGTCCAATTGTTTTATTAATTCAATACAAAATACTAATGTCAGTGTTCAGTATTTGGAATGTCGGAGTTGGAGATGTCGGTTCTTACACCAAGGCTTCCGGGTTCGATCCTCGGGCAGTACAAACATTTTTACACGAAAGAGGTTAAATTGTAAAAAGAACTTTAACCCTTTGACTGCCAATGACGCCTTAAGGCGCCAGACACAATAGATTTTCTATTGTGTCTGGATTTCCGGTGTTCAATATGTTAAGTTATATGTTAATATATTAATGTAAAGATTAAAAGATTAGAGACATAACGGTAATCATAATTCAAGCATGCAGAAGTAGTTTGATCATAGAAAATTGTTCAATAAATCGTTTATCCGGGGCACGTGGTGTTTAATTCCAATCAGATTTCCGAAAGGAATAAAGGCGGGACGTTTTTTGGAAACACAAAGTAAGAGTCCAAACGGAAATATATTTATGACAAGGTATAGTTACTACATTTAAGTAGATATACAAATATGAAATACAATAGAACTATATTCTACTAGCTGACATTCTAGAATAGAATATAGTTATGCAAGGAATTTCGATTCGATAAGAATACGTAAAAGCTCTTTTTCCTGCTTTATCATATTAATTGAGGACCCATAGGGTAATGGTCGAGACGTCGGCCACTACACCAAGGGTTCCAGGATCGATCCCCGGGCATCACAAACATTTGTGTGCATGAACATGTCTGTTAGTAATGGTCTGGTTGTTTCTATGTATAATACATAATGTATTTAAAAAAGTGTATCAAAGTATGTTTCATCTAGCCCCAATATTAAGCGCCTCGCTTAAGAGGACGCGAGCGATCTTTTCAAACATATCTTCTTCTCGCTCACACCATGGCGTTCCGTATATAGTGCGACTAACTAATAATGATCCTATTTTATTTAATTCAAGTGGAAATATGCTGGGAGCTAGATGGCGCTGTATGAATGTCAGTGGATATAGGATAGTTATTTACTAAAGTTCCTACACTTTATTTACTAAGATCTTATAACAGTACTTACAGAAACACCTCACTACTCTTTTCTTAATCAACAGTTGATACAGTCATCGACAAAATGAAAAATTTTTAAACAAGTACTAGAGTAATTTTATATATTTCCGTTTATTTTATATCAGCTACTGTTTTAATATAATTTCCCAAGATTATACAGCGTGATGGGCGGTGAGCCGAACATCGCTGTAGGATATTTTTTGCACAATACGCCACCTGAATCCCTCTCACAATGAAATGAAACAAGGTAGTGATATTTGAATAAACTTAACATACTATTAAAATAAGTATATATATTAGAAATACAAACTTCATATTTATATCTTGTATCCAATCTAAATTTATGTTTTGTGTGGGTATAATATCTGCGTGCAAATAAATTGAACGCCAATCAAAATTAGAGACATAAGACAACGTACCCATTCGAATTAGATTGGCAATGCAGATATAAAATATGCTAGCCACTTTAAATTGCGAAACTTACTAATATTGGCGTCAACCAGTGTTAACAAATATTCTGCAAAACAACAACATAGAGGAAAAAATTATAATCTTATCAAAAAGTATAGAAAAAATATTAGAATTAAGATAGAAGAACATAATAAAAAAGAGATTCTAAGAACTCTGAAGTCTCAATAAAATATCTGAAAATATAATTTTCTTGTGATATTTCGTAAATGTATTTTACAAATACAACTCGGTAAAAATTTGTATTCAGAAAGATGTGATTTATTTGAAGGTATACGTATCTTTACCGAATCGTAAATCCGAGCCACTCTATTCATTGTCAAACAGATTTCCAGAGGGAATAAAGGGAGAAACGATCGTTTTGTGGGAAAACGCGCTACGACACTGAAAGGAAATATTTATGACACGGTACTGTGGATAGTTCGTGAAGTATTTTTTAATATTATATGGGACAAGAATTTCGATGTTACAATCAAATTGGTTTGTGGGTAAATTACATAAGGAAATAAAATAAACTTAGCACATCTTTTTTATCTTGATATAATGGTCTTTGTTAAAGTTTTATTTCAATTCAAATGTTCACTTTGATAACATTAAACCATTATCTTCAATATTTCAGAAAGAGTAAATAATAAGTTTCTTGCTGAGTTGTATAGTTTTTATTATTCTTCAAATTATTTTCATTAATTCATCACCCATCTAAAGATACGGCACTTCGTGAACCTTGTGTAAAGCTTCATAGTATTTACGAGAAAACAAACAACCCTCAATGTGAAAAATATCATTAGAAATCCATAACCCACATCCAACCACAAACCCATTAGTCAGGAGGAAATCAGCTTTTTTCCCGGCAATCCGGTCTCAAACCCTCAAGCAAAAAGAAATGACACTTACCCAGTCCATTACTATATCGTGAAGAAAATCATCGTTAACTTCCTTGACACATACAAAACTTCAGCAAATAAAATTAAAGTAAAAATCACTGTTTATTCGTTTGAGTTAAACGCTAGAATAGCTTTTATTTTGATGCAAATTTGTTTGGCAATTTGATGATGTAATAAGGATTATTATTATAAAGAGGCATTTTTTTCACGCGGCAATTGTCACGGGAACAGTTTAAAATATTTTACTTTGCTGTAGAAATTCCTTGAGGACTCTGTGCCATTTGTATTTATTTAGTTAAAGTTTTGTATTCCTCATTATTTTATCGTTTTTATAAATATGTTATGATGAAATACAAAATTTTTATTTTTATTTGGTATAAGGAAAACAAAAAAAAAAAATATTGATTAAAGAAAAACCAATTAAATTTTTCCTAAAGTACACGTACGAGCTTCTCTGTGTAAAAGCCGAATTGGCGCCAAAGCGCTTGCAGTAATCCTCTTCTACGCCTAGGGAATTGTGAAATGCGAGCGACATGTGACAAACCGGCTTCCCCAGCTTTTGTATCGATGAATCCGCAAATATGTATCGGTGTTATCAAAATCCGATCTATTCATATGAATTTAAAAAAAACGTTTCGAGATAAAAGTTAATGCGAGTGTGATTTTATGTCATTACGTATACTTTTGGAGAAATAATAAAAGTGGCAAGGGGGTACTTGTGCTTAAGTGATTTCATATGCTAGGGCATGTACTTTGGAAACTGGTAGTTTTAATGATTTTCTTTTGTCTATACAGGAAATATTATTTTGTGTTATTGGATTCCTTGGATTCAATTTTTCTTTCTATTTTTTTTTTGGGTCAAGCAGACAACCAATCTGGGATTAAACTTAGATTAACTTTTTTATGTTATAGCGGGCAAACGAGCAAACGGCTCATCTGATGGAAAATGACACCGCCGCCCATGTACATTTGCAATTCCAGAGGGCACTGAGAAACTCTACTGGTACTAAAGGTCACTGTAATTGCAATGTTATTTTTTGTGATTGGCAACTCAACGTAAAAATGACAAAATAGACATAGCGTCAACTAATTATTGCATTGCTCATCGACATACCTGTACAATCATGGCAGGCGAAAAAAAAGACTGAGGTTATCAAGCACATTTAATAATTGAATTTACTTATTGGTGCTTATGGACTTAAATTATCAAAATGGGCAATATTAATATGAACCATCGCTAAGTAATCCGCGGAAATCTCTTGGGAAATCGTAAAAATGGTAACGTGCGTTCATAAAAATATACCAACAAAACGAGCTTCTTTGGTTCTTATTTCAACGCCATAAAGTACTACAGCTATTAGTTTTTACTTACAGATAATAATTAATGTAAAGCTCCCGTTTTTAAAGAGCCCTTTCTTATATAACTTAAATTAATATACTTACATACTTATTCCGCTGGTTCATTGACCCGAAGTGAATCTTGGCCTCCGAAACAAGTGATCGTCATTTTTCAAAACTGCGCCACTTCCCGCCAGTCATCGACCTGGAGTTAACGCTGATCAGGCTTGACGACGTCCTTCCAGCGGTACCTGGGCTGCCATATGGCGCCTCACCGGTTGGCCCAGGTACGCCTTTCGAATTATATATATAATTCTGCTTTTTATTTAGCTGTGCTTCAGTAGGTACGAATAGACCAGCTCAACCGGGCTAATACTGTAAGACCATAGGGTCTCACAGCAAATCGACGGTGAACTACTCTTTGCGTTGTGTTTCGCTGAGAGAGTGTGATTACAGAAAGCCTAGGGAAAAAATGTAGGTTTGAAGTAAGTAAAGTATCCATCACTAAAATGTTTAAATATTGACTAGACCGCCAAAAAAGATGGCTGAAAAAACGGATTATAATAGCGTGCAAAGGACTAAACTTTTCTTGTTCATATTTTTACTAGATTATAGAGTAATAAAAATGCCGTCTACCGGGTAAGTAAAACTCTCTTAATTCCCTAACCATATCCCCATTTAATGCCATTTAATGGGAATTAAGAGTTTTTAAAGCGCTATTTATAGAAATCAAATTATATTTACGAAACATGCTGTATTATAAAGTTTATGATGAAATGGGACAAAGATATGCCAGTACCTCATTATTAAAAACTATAGTTCACTGCCTATATGGTCGCCTGCTCAAGAGTAGATTTTGTGGGGGGGGGGGGGATTTTAGCCATATAACTTGTTGTACTCTAAGTTTGTCAACCAGAACAAGTCACGTATATTTTAAATAAAATTGAAATTAATTTTAAAAAACTTGTGTTTTGGATGTATTGATACTTTCTCGCATATAAATATAATAATAATTTTATAAAATGTAAATACAAAAATTTAAGCTTTTATTTAATAACGGTACC